>JAOXOE010032412.1:0-11031 GCA_028565055.1 Phoeniculus purpureus
TCAGCAAACTTGCTGAGGGTGCACTCAATGCCTCTGTCCATGTCACTGACAAAGATGTTGAACAAGACTGGTCTCAGGACTGATCTCTGAGGGACTCCGCTTGTCACTGGCCTCCACTTGGACATGGACCCATTGACACCCACTCTTTGGGTACAGCCATCAAGCCAGTTCTTTACCTATTTAGTGGTCCACCCATCAAACCCATGTTTCACCAGCTTGGAGACCAGAATGTGGTGCAGGACAGTATCAAAAGCTTTGCTGAGGTGCAGGTAAATGACTTGGTCCAGGGGAATCTTGCTGTGGCAGGGGCATTGGACTGGATGATCTTTTGAGGTCCCTCCCAATCCCTAATGATTCTGGATTTTACAGGGATATATCAGTTATACAAATCCTGAAGCAACTTTTTATCAACATTTCTAGAACCTTCATGATATGACCAGTCTGTGGCTATTGCACTCTACATTGCCACCACATGGACGTCTCAGCAATCAGAGGACCAGTAGATTTTTGTAGGTACAGTGTTTTCAGGATTGAGAGAACATGGGTTTTTTCAATGCAGTTGTTTTAAGAGGTTTCTGCTTATTGGACTCAATAGTGGTATCATTCTCAGATAACAGTATCTACTTTTTACTGCAGTTTTGATAGTAAATGGTGAAGAATACTGCCAGTATAACTGCAGTCAGGAACAAATAGATTAAACAAACTCTAAGTTGCTGGAGCAGATAATTGGTTCTGTCCCCTTGACCACATGGTGTTCTGAGGAGATACGAGGAATCTAACTATTCATGTGCTCATTTACACTTCACATGACCATTATTTACACAACTTTAATCGTCTTACTGAGGACTTTGTTTATAATAATTATACTCCCAGGTTTAAAGCTAGGCTGAACGTTTACTTTAGTGGCATTACAGTAGCTAAATAAATGCCTGTGCTTAGACCCACAAGTACAGACTTACGTACTTGCTAGAGAACTTATCATAGAATAATAGAATCACTAAGGTTAGAAGAGACCTACAAGATATTCCAGTCCAACCATCGACCTGATCCCACCATGTCCACTAAATCTTATTCCCTAGGGCCACATCTAGTTGTTTTTGGAATGCCTCCAGGGACAATGACTCTACCACCTCCCTGAGCAGCCTGTTCCAACTCCTGACCACTCTTTCAGTGACGAAATTTTTCCTAACCTAAACCTCCCCTGAAACATCTTGGAATCATAGAATCATAATGGCTGGAAAGGACCTCCAGGATCATCAAGTCCAGCCCTTATCCAAACAGCTCCCTAACCTCTAGACCACAGCCTCAAGTGCTCTAGCTACTCATTTTTTAAACACCTCCAGGGATGGTAACTCCACCACCTCCCTGGGCAGTTTATTCCAGTGGCCAACTGCTCTCTCAGTAAAGAACTTCTTCTTAAGATCCAATCTAAACCTCCCCTGAAGCAACTTGAGGCCATTTCCCCTCGTCCTATCATTAGTAATTTGGGAGAAGAGAGCACCACCAGCCTTGCTACAACCTCCTCTTAGGTAGTTGTAGAGAGCAATAAGGTCTCCTCTCAAACTTCTCTTCTCTAGACTAAATAACCCCAGCTCCCTCAACTGTTCCTCACAGGGCCTGTTTTCTAGAGCTCTCACCAACCTTGCTGCCCTTCTCAGGATCCTGTCCAGCACCTCAATGTCCTTCTTATACCGGGGCTTCCACTTGCTACTGTGTTCCATTTGCCTTGAAAAGAATAAACACAACTTTATATTAGCACAAGGCTATGAAGAAGCAAAAGACTGTAAAACTGGTGGAATCAATATTAACAGCTCCTATCCATATGTTCTTTAGTCTACACAACCTGATGTAGATAGTCATGGTCTGGCTTATCTTCTGCCCCGCCAGCTATAAACCACACCTTCATTGAAAACAACACAGATGCACTAATATAAACTAAGGAAATATGATGGTTCTAATGAGCCTACCCAGGTTTTTGTCTAAAGGCAGCTTCTGGCGAGTTCCAGGGTGGAGTGAACTTGTTTGAACTAGTGTATAGACATGCCTACATGTTTTTCAAGGGAATAGGTGGCAAAGGGATGTGACTGGGTCACACCAGAACATGAAGCAAAGGGTCACAGAATCACAGAATATTAGGGATTGGAAGGGACGTCAAAAGATCATCTAGTCCAATCCCCCCGCCACAGCAGGATCACCTAGACCAAGTCGCACAGGAACATGTCCAGGTGGATTTGAAATGTCTCCAGAGAAGGAGACTCCACAACCTCCCTAGGCAGCCCCTTCCAGTGCTCTGTCACCTTCACTGGGAAGAAGTTCCTTCTCATATTTGTATGGAACCTCTTATGTTCCAGCTTACACCCATTGCCCCTTGTCCTATCACTGAGCCTGGCTCCATCCTCCTGACACCCACCCTTCACATATTTATCAACATTAATGAGGTAACCCCTTCGTTTGCTTTTCTCCAAGCTCAAGAGACCCAGCTCCCTTAGCCTTTCCTCATAAGGGAGGTGTTCCACTTCATCATCTTTGTGGCTCTCTCCAGCAGTTCTGTGTCCTTGGACTGAGTGGCCCAGAACTGGACACAAGACACCAGATATGGTCTCACTAGGGCAGAGCAGAGGAGGAGGAGAACTTCTCTTGATCTGCTAACCACTCCCCTTCTGATCCACCCCAGGATGCCATTGGCCTGCTTGGCCACAAGGGCCCATTGCTGGCTCATGGTCATCCTCCCGTCCACCAGGACCCCAAGTCCCTTTCTCCTACACTAGTCTCCCACAGGTCAGTCCCCAACCTTATACTGGTACCTGGGGTTGTTCTTGCCCAGATGGGTTACCCTAGGTCTTTGTATTTCAAGCCTCTAAGGTATTAAAATCAAATGAGCATTTTTGTGATCAGGTCCATTAACACTAAAAAACATCCAGAATAGTGCCGTTGAGGTTCCTGACCATGATGCTTTCTTTTACTCCTATTCAATTTCTTTTTTGTTGCACAGTAAAGAAAATATAAACTTAGAAGGAAGGGAATTTGTGTCTTTGACCACAACCTTGCATTGCTGTAGTAAATGCAAGGTGGTAGTTGTAGCAACAACTGGAATAGTGTCACATCTGCTGCTGACAGTATGATCACTCACTTTTACGGTAGAAAAACAGGAGCTTTTCCCTATGTTAAGCTCTCATTTCCTTAATCTCATTCACTGGCTGGTACCAGACTTCACAAAGTGGACATTTTCTCACACCATGTGTGGATGTACATTCTGATTCTGCCATTAAACTTAATGGAAAAAAATTTGACCCAGCCATGTCAGCACATTTTTATGAGTAAAACCCCAGAGTCTCTTATTCAAACTCTTGGTAGCTTAGGAGTTTATATGCAGCTTTGGTATGGGCTTTGAAATAATTGAATGTATTTGAAAATAGCATTTGTCAGAATTCTATATTATTGCATTTTTCCAGTTCTGTTGATTTATGTGTAATCGTCTCATTTCCTCTCTCTGGTCTGTAAAAATGATCCTCACTGCTCACGAAGGAAAAAAGTGGCCAACTTTTGTTCAAACAGCTATTTGACTGACTCTATCCTGAGAGTGTTTACATGCCCACAAGTCACTCGATAATTATTTGTGTCTCCTAAATCTTCTTTCCATCGTTTTTCCACTCCATTGAAACCCTTTCTTGACCTAGATATGTGCCCTAATCTAATGCAGTTCCCTGCAGTTGCCCCCGATGTTGTATAATCTTCTGTTTAACATGAAGATGGTCCATTACTCTACAGTAAGAAGGATCGTTATAGCTTGTCTTTCCACAAAATAAACACAAATTACAGCTCATCCCCTAATTAAGTTCAACAGCACAAAATGTTATCATATGGAGTGCTTTGCCTCACGTTCTTCTAGGGCTGGGTAGAGATTAAATCAAAAGAAAGCAGAGTTCATCAGTGGTTACCACCATCTCTCAAACATGTAAATGCAGATATGGAAATACAGTTCTCTGATTCTTTGTGGGAAAATTCAAATGAGATTCTCCAGCCCCTAAGAAACAGTCACCTATCCAGCACAGAGCCACAAAAACGATGAAGGGAGTGAAACATCTGCCTGATGAGGAAAGTCTGAGAGAGCTGGGTTTCTTGAGCTTGGAAAAAAGGAGACTGAGGAATGACCTCAAATATGTGAAAGGTGGGTGTCAGGAGGATGGAGCCAGGCTCTGCTCAGAGGAATCCAATGATAGGACAAGGGGCAATGGGTGTCAGCTGGAACACAGGAGGTTCCACATCAATATGAGAAGGAATGTCTTCCCAGTGAGAGTGACAGAGCACTGGAAGGGGCTGCCCAGGGAGGTTGTGGAGTCTCCTTCTCTGGAAGTTTCAAACCTGCCTGGATATGTTCCTGTGCTACTTGATCTAGGTGATCCTACTGTGGTGGGAGGATTGGACTAGATGATCTTTCGAGATCCCTTCCAATCCCTAATATTCTGTAATTCCATGGTTGCCTACATGTATTGCATGGACTGAATGTATGAAACTCAAGTTGCTGCAGTAACTTAACAGCTTAAATGAACTGCATACGATACACATGTTATTAATAATCCTTTTAAATAAAAGCGCATTTCAGCTTGCAATGAAGCTTTTGCACATTTTTAAACCAATTTTTTCAGTTACTTTTCCCTCCCAAAGTTTAGCCCCAAAAGTTACATCTTCCCGGAGTGACAAACTTCTTTAGTTAAAAGTAGTCATTTATTTTAGCAGAGAGTTTTTGTTTCACAGAATCACAGAACATTAGGGATTGGAAGGGACCTTGAAAGATCATCTGGTCCAATCTCCTTTGCATTTTTTCTAGTTTTTATATTTTGAACCGCAAAATCTTTACTGATGTATTTCCTGGAAAAGAGTAGCAAGTTAACTAAATAAAAAACCCCTTCCTTTAGCATCTTAAAACATCAAGATTACGCAGATCTGTTTATTACATTTATAACCATAAATTACATTTATTGTATCTTTGAACATTTCCAGTTCCCCTATTTAGCTGAATACTTTCTTTCTGCTTCCTTTCTAGGAGCAGCTATCTACAGTCTCCAGAGAGTATGTGGGCCCCACACATAGTAGGTAGTCACTGTGTAAGGTCTTAGGTCACTGTGGCCCTTGCCCTAAAGTGCTTAAAGTGCATAACAGAAGAATATTAAACAGTGTTACCCCAGTGCTGTGTATTTGTGTGCTTCACATGATCCTAAATGAATGAACTCACTCAGGGCCTTACACGGCTGCCATTAGCTTAGGGACATCCTTCAAAGAGCAGAAGACTCTGTTCACTGAATGCTAGTTTGGCAGTTCACCTGTGGTCAATGTCTTCATCTTTTAATTTAACTTCTGTCTGGGTCTGTGGAGACCACAGCTCTACTCAGACAGCTTCTCTGACGTACAATCTGCTCCTGCAAGAGAACTACTTCTTAACTGGGTGTGTTGCGGGCTTCTCTTTGGCCAATGACTCCAGTTATCACTTTGCAGCCTGCCTAAAAAAAGAGGCTTAGAACCTCTTAATGAACACTTTGTTTAGTCTTCCTGTCTCCTCTGTCACCGAGATAACTAATTACTAATTTCCAGCTCTGAATAATTTACATTACATCCTACTTCATAACCCCAAGGGTATTTCCATGAATTTATGTGCTTTAAATTTCTGCAGGCATCTTCATGTTCCTGTGCAGGCATCACTGAACACCTGCCTGAAATAAACAGCAATTTTCCAAACAAATATTTTAAACTATTTGACATCAATAATACAAATGAAGAAATTTCTCTCCAAGTGCTCTGCTAAATCTATTGTGCCAGATGGTATTTTTTTAATTACAAAATCACAGAACATCAGGGAATGGAAGGGACCTCAAAAGATCATCTAGTCCAATCCCCCCACCAGAGCAGGATTACCTAGACCAAGTCACACAGGAACACATCCAGGTGGGTTTTAAACTTCTCCAGAGAAGGAGACTCCACAACATCCCCAGGCAGCCTGTTCCAGTGCTCTGTCACCTTCACTCTTCCCAAATTTCTAGTTTCTCAATTAGCAAAGTTGCTGCACTGGCCACCCCCCCCACCCCTATTTTTTCACTGATTCTCTTCCCCTGAAATCCATTTGCAGACCCTGGATCCTGATTATTGCAATAGATGCTCTGGCTGCTACCAGATGACCTGGTTATTTCATTATGCTCTTTATCACAATTATTTCTAGTGATCTGGGCTGACTATAAACACCCAAGGGGATGTTTTTCCATACATGTAATTATTCTCAGTTTACCACTCCAATTGTCAGGACTAAACCCCTGGCCCGTCTCTTGATTAGTTAGAATTGGAGCCTGTGGCTCTGTGCAGTTGATCTCTCTTGCCTGCCTGACCTAAATTCCATTGTACACCTGCCATTATGAGTTTGCTTTAAATCTGGAAGAAATCCTGGTACTTGATGTGCTGCCAGCCTCAGTTTTTAATTTGGGGAGCGGACTGGATAAGGCAATTTGTGTCTGCATTGACTTGTGGACCTGCCACAGAACCACCGTGCATGTGCTCCTGAGTCAACAAAGCTCACCGGGGTGTAGGACATGACAGAGGGCGCAGCTCTCACCTCCTCATGTGTGCGACAGCGCACGGCTTGTTCAGATACTGCTGCTGTGATGCTGCTCCTGCTTTCAGCTGGCACTCCATACACAGGAAAGCCTGAAAGCACAAAATGAACACGACACTCAGAGAGGATTTGTGGATAAAAGAAAATAAAATACCACGGAACAAATACCTCCTGTTTAAGAGACCAGTGTAGTTCAACATAAAAAGGAGTTTCTTGGAGAAATATGCTCGCTGGCTGCGCATGGTTGTGCTTAGCTAGGCGGGATTTGCAGCCTCGTGATGATTTTTTCTAACACACCATATAATCAATGTTCCAATCTTAAAAATAACAATATAAACATTATTCAGCCAAAGCCTTGGAAGAAACTATGCCTCAGAGGTGGGAGGCAGCTGAGAACAGCTCTGGGGTAGGGAGCCACAGTTCTTGATACCTTCAAGTGAAGTGGTAGATGTTTGGTTTTGTTTTTTGTTTTTACTTGAAACTTGTATGACCTTAGGGCAGTTGTTCAGAACTCTGAAATATTAAAAAATTAGTGAACACTGGAACATTTTGTTCTGGAGAACTTGGTCAGAGCAATAACTGGAGATAGTTTGGAAAGAGTCACAGCACTACCCAGGACAGCATTTGATACTGCTGTCCCCCAAACCAGGATTGTTGGACTAGATGACCTTTGGAGGTTCCTTCCAACTGTATAATTCTGTGATTCTATGATTCTGTGATCTTTTGGTGTGTTCTTGTAGCTCTACTGCATCCAATCATGCATCTCTGCTCCCAAGCAGGGAAGAGGTCTACTCTTCAATTTCACAAGACAACAGGACCAAAGGAATGGGTTGGCTGCTGAAGTGTAAATAAATCTGGATACCTGGAGATCAACACAACAGGTAGAACAATGTATTGTTGGAATTAGGCACCCAAATTCTGCCCAAATCCCATTTGAATGTCTAAATGAGTGACTCTGACAAAGGTGAATAGATCATCTGAGATGCCTAGAAGTAAAAAGACTTCTATTTTTGGAATACCAAAAAATCAGATTCTCCTTTTCTAACAAGAAATGTCCAGGTTATCTCCAAAACTACTGAAACGTATCAGCAGGAATAGTTTAATTAAAATGAAGGCAATTGATACAGTTTCCAAGTAGCCAGAAATTTTCATGGCTCAAACTGTATGAAGCACATAGTAACTATTATGGAATCACAGAATCATTGAGATTGGAAAAGACCCTTGTGATCATCGAGTCCAATCATCAACCCTACTCTACAAGGTCAGCCCTAAACCAGATCCCCAACACTACATCTAAACCACTTTTAAACACATCCAGGGATGGGGACTCAACCACCACCTTGGACAGCCCATTCCAGTACCTGAGCACTCTCTCTGTGAAGAATTTCTTCCTGATTTCTAGTCTAACCCTACCTTGTTGAAGCTTGAGGCCCTTCCCCCTGGTTCTGTCGCTAATTACTCTGTGAGAAGAGACCAGCACCAACATCTCTACAATGTCCTTTCAGATAGTTGTAGAGAGTGATGAGGTCTCCCCTTAGCCTCCTCTTCCTCAAACTAAACAATCCTCAATCTCTCCTCATAAGATTTATTCTCAAGGCCCTAAGTGCTGCAACAGATATGTTCCGATAATGGTGCAACCAGAAAGCAGACTATTGGCAGTAAAAACTGAGACAAGGTGTTATGACAGAGTAGAAGGAATTCTTTTCATGGAGTGTCATCTGTAGTATTTCAGATGTCTATAAATCTAAGATACTTCCTTGTCTTTCTTAAAGCAGGAATTATATGGAGAATGACTTCTTGATATTGTAGGTAGCACCAGAGACTGGAATTAAATCTTCAGTGTCTCCAGTTGAAATGTTCTTTGTTATCATCAGCAAAGAGATAAGAAAATAAATCCCTTTCAGTTGTTTGCTATTGGGGCAGGGACTTCATATTTCTACATGTACATACAGTGCAAAGCTCGTTTTGGGCGGGACCGTCCTCTTAAAATTACCGTTAATAATAATGTAAATAAGCTGTTGGCTAAATTCTTAAGCAATTCTGCCCTAAATTCTAGTTTCAGTCTCTTTTACACTTCAAAGGCAGTATATTGATAAGATTTTTAACTTATTGCCTCGTTCAGCATATTTTATCTGACCTAATAAAGCACGTGAATTATTAGCATGTGCCTGGGTCCCACCTCCACAGTGCTTGATGTGTGCTCAGTCATTGGCGTAACACAGATCTGCAGGGACAGAGGAGTTTCTGGATTAAACTGAGATGGTTTAGTGGATGAAATTAGGAAATAGACTTGATGACTGTCATTTAAGGTCAGGCTTGACAAGGCTCTGAGTGGCCTGACCTAGGTAGAGTTGTCCCTGTGTAGAGAGGTTGGACAAGATGACCTCTAGATGTCCCTTGCAGCCTAGAATATTCTATGATTGCCCCATTATTGGGTCTACTCATGTAAATATATGGATTCAAGTCCTTCTGACTACTGTTCTGATGCTCAGTCATTAGAGGTCTTTTTGATGTAGACTTTCTTTTCCATCTGTTCTACTTTCTGTAAGTAATTGCTACAAAATCTGTGTCGTCCCCCCCCCGACAGTCATCATCAAGCCAGGAGTGATATCGATTAGCCTAGTCTTTTACCACTAGCAAAGTCTCTACCCTGAACTGAGCAGAAGGTGGTTCTCAAAAACTGATTTTTCATCTCCAAAATGTTGAGTTAAATCTAACAATGGAAAAATTTCAAAGCAGCTTTAAAACCCAGAACAAATCAGCCACTAAATAACAACATTTGTAAACTGCACCTATGACACAAGGAGTCTAGACCAGATAAAAGCTCTGGCCCATTTATTTGGCTGACTCTAGTGTAATTGAAATTATAGCAGATCTTCCATTTGAGACTGTATTTCCCAGAGCAACACTGCACATTCCTCATTACGGTTGTTAGAAGAGGTGGGTAATGGCCAAGTGTCCCTCTTCCCACAGCTCACGAGCACAGCAGGACCGGTCAGCACCGTAACATCTCATGAGCAAAGCTCTAGCACAAGCTGTCGCTCAGACCTCTGCAGTTAGCCATGAAGTACTTACGGCAAAAAACTGCATGAGATGGATGCTTATGCTGGGAGTTTGAAAGGAGGTGAAGAGATTTGAGACCGCTCATAGGAAGCTGGTGGCTATGACCTTGCAGCTTCCCCTGAAAATCCCAGCAAAACCTATTTCTGCGAAATGAACTGGAAAAGGGCCTCTACATTGCTCTTGTCTTTCCAGTTAAGTTCCCTACTCCTCTGGGGCCTCTTAGCACTGGAGCCTTGGAGACAACTTAAAAACCCTCTCAACTACTGAACCCACGCCAAGTGGGAAAACAGGACAAACAGCCTTCCAAGAGCACAGAAAACAAAGATGAAACAGGAATAAACAAACGAGGAGAATGATGGCCCTATTCGTTCTGAAGTGGGGCTTACAGAAAATAAATGTTGATGTGATTGCTTTCCAAGTGGAACATGAGAGAGAGAGAGATTGTGAAAGAACGAGCATTTATACATGTAATATCTGGAGTTAGCATGTTCAGTTATGCTGGAAACTCCAAATTTCCGAGGTATCTTGCCTAAGGTACCTAAGAACGACAGATGGTATGAATGCCTAAGAAAGACTAAAGGTGTCTTGGATCAGGCAGCACCCAATATGTTTATGCAGCCTTGATGGGAAGGGACATGTTTATTCAAGCTGCTCGCCAGAATTATGTGTGCTAGAGGCAGTGAAGGAAGGGAAAGAATGTATTATTTCTAGCAGTGCAATGTTATATAAATTAAAAAACATCTATAACCCCTAAGAAAAATGGATTTCAAGCCAGCGGTTGACAAACCCCAGAAAGAATAAGGGAGAATCAAAACAGAGTAGGGGGTAGGAACACACTAAGGGTTAGACTCTGACTTCATAGAAACTCAACAATGATTGAGTGTGATGTGGTGATCAGGCAGCACCATGAGGTTTGTTCCCAAGGAGGCTGTACTACCATCTCAGCGTCCATCTTTCCAGCACTGTGGGTACCTTTGTCTTTCACAGAACCACAGAACACTAGGGATTGGAAGGGATCTCAAAAGGTCATCTAGTCCAATCTCCCCACCACAGCGGGACCTTGCATGCCTGTGGTCCTGCTGTGCAACAGGGATCAGAGAGCCAACCTAACTAAATCCCACATATCTTTTTCTTATGGATTAGATTTCACCCAGGTGAACTCTCTGAATTGAGGGATTGCAAGCCTATAGGTATTCTAAAAAATTATTGCTATATATTCTTCTAAGAATACAGAATCTCAACATTAACTCTCTATACATTATACATACACATAGTTAATAGTGGAGATTTCAGGGGTTTATATACATATAGAAGCCATATATATCATATATATAACATGCTATATATATGTAATTATCATTATAAATATA
>JAOXOE010032413.1:0-11028 GCA_028565055.1 Phoeniculus purpureus
CAGGTGGGTTTTAAACATCTCCAGAGAAGGAGACTCCACAACCCCCCTGGGCAGCCCCTTCCAGTGCTCCATCACCCCCACTGGGAAGAAGGGCCTTCTGATATTTGTGTGGAACCTCCTCTGTTCCAGCTCACACCCACTGCCCCTTGTCCTATCTAGATGACACTGTACAGAGCCTGGCTCCATCCTCCCGACACCCGCCTGATGTGGAACCTCCTCTGTTCCAGCTGACACTCATTGCTCTTGCCCTATTCATGCACACTTGAGGAACACAGGAGAAAGGTCCACCTTCTTCATCAAAGAACCAACAACTATACTCTTCAGATACCAAGCCCACATGTCTTTTGACAGCACCATGAAATAACAGCAAATATAAAATCCTCATCCAAAACATCCAGCGATGTGCTGAAAAGTCACCCTGCAGAGTGCCCTGGTGAAGGGCAGCTCACTTCGGCGGGATCCAGCCCTTGATTCTTGAAGTGCACTACGTACATTTCAGTCTAGAACGAATGTAAAGCAAACGTTCACCCTGGGGAGATGGCGGTAAAGAACCGGAGAGGAAAAGGCACTTTTCAAGAGGCACCTGGGCCTCAGGATGGCAGGTTGGTTGCCACATACAGGAAAACACTCTGCAGGTGGGTGCAGGGATGGAGCAGGAATAAAGCACTGAGGCTGCTGCAGTAGTGCGGGAGAAAACCACCGGGCAAATTGTGATGCGAGAGCTGTCTCTGCTCTGGAGGCAGCCACAACAAACTAGAGATTAGTCCTGCAATCCCTGTGGATCCTCTGATGGTAAGTAGTATATCACTAAATCCCATTTGCTGGTCAAAGGCAAATGAACGGTGTCTGAGGCAAAGAAGAGAGCAGCAGACTCTGTTGCCTCCGCACAAGATCATAAAGTCACCGTTGGATAAGGCAGAGAGGCACCGACATCCCCAAACGACACAAATAGCCAGGACAGTGAGTTTAGTGTCGCTCACGCGGTCACAAAGAAAGGTTGGATCCTGCAAAAGATGTGACTAGCAGGCAGCTGTAGGAACGGGGTTGCATCTGTGCTGACTGGCGAAGGAGGGGTCTAGGAAGACAGTCATCTCTAACGGGTTCTGCTATCACCACCCTTAGTCAGGCTTTGGCTGGTCATGTTTATAGACACTAACCTGACACAGCTGTAGGCAACAGTTTCTGAGATGAACTTCACGCAGTGGGAGGAATATATTGAGAGGCAGGAGATATTTAGGCAACTAATGATGGAAAGTTTCCAGCCTAAGAGCAGCCAAGAAGCTTCTGTAAATAACTCCCAGTTCTGAACATAAGGCATTTCTGCTGGAGAGTCCTCGAGTCTGCAACTCATGCTACACTTGACCATGTGCCAGGGCTCGCAGCGATTGGAGTTTCAGGGCACATATCGGGCCCATCTGTTTGCTTAGCCTTTTGCCTGGAGTAGGCTGGGATAACAAGCAGCCTGCCGCTCAGACAGCGCATTCTGCAAGCAGTGAGGACAGTGTTTGTAAGTGTCGATCTCTGACACGGGCTCGGGTCGCTCGAGCAATCCTACAGACTAGTTTTGCTTGGCTAAAGGCTGGCTGCATTATTTCTAGACCCTGGCGCCGAGGCAGTTGGTGATGCTAGTAACTAAAATGCAAATGAATAGACAGCATCGATGCCTTTACTCAAAAATCAGCGTGTGCTTGGTCCAGACACCCGGACCACAAGACGGTGGCTCGCCTCAGAATTTCACAGCGGCGAGGAAACAGCGGGCAAGGTTATTTTTCCATTTGCTATTGGAAGTTCTTACAACACAGGGCTGGGACTTGGACACGGGCATGTCCGTACCCAGCCTCACGAGCACCAGGGTAGCACAGTCCTCCTCCGCACAGCCTCTTTGAACAAGCTGTCTCATCCAGCGGCTGGAATTTCTCCCAGGCACGACCACCGGTGAAGTAAATTGCCAAACTGCAGCACCACCGCAACCACACGTGACAAGGGCTGCACATCCCAATAAACGCCCCTGGGCAACCCATTCATCTAACAGCTGGAAAGGTGCCACCTGACACTTGGAAACTTCCCCGTGAAGATTGCTGCGAGGCTTTCCCATTAGCTTCCTGGTGAGACTGTGAGGTGGAATAAGCTGCCTTGAAACCTGCACAGGGGAACGGAAGCGCTCTAATACCACAAGCCGGCTCGACTGAAGATCCCAGTTCTCAAGCCATGACTGTGGAGATTGGCTTCCAAGCTATTAAAAACACTCCAGAGGGGGAAAGGCAAACAGCAAGGTTTGGGGAGGGAGCAACACGATAAAGGAGGGGTTTGAATTGCCGCGTGTGTTTCCAGAAGTTGAAGGAGACAGAAAAGGAGGAGGTACCTCTCTATCACAGTCACCCAAATTCGCTGCACGCCGAGGAGTGAAGCAAACAAGTCAGGGCCCAGAGACGTTTCACACT
Source organism: Phoeniculus purpureus (assembly GCA_028565055.1). Taxonomy (NCBI): domain Eukaryota; kingdom Metazoa; phylum Chordata; class Aves; order Bucerotiformes; family Phoeniculidae; genus Phoeniculus; species Phoeniculus purpureus. The sequence continues at coordinate 2,442 of JAOXOE010032413.1, forward strand.
CAGCATTTTCCTGGGGTCTAAGGAGGCAGGACTCAGGCAGCGCTTGGAACAAGTGAGAAAAAATAGGCACAGATACGAACAACAAGTTTGCAGCTGAGGTATTTTTAGGAAGTGAAATCAGACCCCAACAGCATGAAATTGCACAAACATGCAATCAGAGAGGCTTTGAGCAGATGGATGTGGGAGAAAGACATTGAGCTGTTACAGTCCCAACTTCAGTTGTTCAAATCCCTTTTTGTGGGGAATGAATCATGTATCATGACTCGAAAAAGTGCCTTGCACTACGAACACGTGTTGTCAGCTGGTTCTCCACACACAGGCTGTCTCTACGGTCTCTGACGACCCCTCCGCGGTTCCTCTAGACTTTGCGCTCCTCCTTTGCCAGAATAATTAGGGCAGAGGTGCTCAGTCAGCGACACGCAAGGAGCACCAAGAGCGAACACTCAGTTCCAGGCTTTTGAACTCCGCACCCCTTAAGCTCACACTTCTCAGGCAAAGTCTCCTTTGTGTTGTTTTCCTCTGTGCGTTGTGTTTACACCTGGTTGTGCTCTAGTGTCCTGTTTATCAGCCTCATCAGAGCAAACTCTGGTTCCAGAGTAGACAGACTAAAGCGTTTGTGCACTACAAGTGTCTTCCCCAGGTAACAGCATTGGCAGCATTTAATTCTTGCTTTATGCACTGTTGGGAGACTTTGCCTTTTAATACTGATGGGATCACTCCTTGTCCCCAGTCACCCAGTTAGACTTCTGCTTGCACTCTGCACTGAGCACGGAGGGTTTGCCACCCTTGGGTAGAATCCAGAGCTGGGGCCAGGAAAAGGGAGCCTGGATTTTAGTGTTAGGAGGACGCAACCAAGCCAGGTTCAACTACCCTAACTCAAAGATACGACCCAAGTCGAGTGAGTATGTGATGCTCAAACCACCAGACAAGCCAGCTGTTAGTTTCACAACTCTGTATAATTAATCTAAACCGCAATGAAGGCACATTTGAAAGCAGCTAGAAGCCGAGAGATGTGGGAAAGAGGAAGGAACTTTAAAAGCATCACCTGTATGTAGCTGTGCATGTACCAGGAAGCTTGTTTCCCATCATTTACTGCCTCCACGGTAGTGTTGGCAAGACCGCCAATGTCGCCCCCTGCAAACACCCAGGGTTCACTTGTTTGCATCGTTTCCGGATCTACTTCAGGAAGACCCCATCTGTTAAACTTGATAGGTGCCATGGCCTCTCTGACTGTTATTAAAATGAATGACAAATCCGTTAGTAAGAGAAGGGACAAGCTGTTGCTAAAATCTGTCAGACAGACAATGGTAACAATTAGAAAAGCAGTTCTGGTTCTTTCACTTACTTAAATGTAAATTTGGAGGAGAAATGAACAGTCCTTTCGCATACAGATAAATGTTTCTGCTGAGCTGCGGGAGGTGTGCAGTTACTGACAGCACTCAGACTCAAAACCAGCAGACGCTGGACAGGCCAGCAGTCTGGTAGAGGCAGCAAAGCCACCAGTCTCCCTTGTGCCTGCGAAGCCACATTCGTGCACGAAATCCGCATCCACGAACATCACAAGAAGTGACTGACTTGACACAGCCTCAGGAAATAATTGATGTGAATGTTCTTCTGGTTACGTGCTGAGAGCGCTCTGTGGGTCACAGAAGCTGGGATCCATAAAGTCAGTCTGACCGGCACAGTTCATCAGCCAGGGGAAAGATCTGCGTTTCTGAAAGTCCTATTCATGAAGGATATCGAGGGCAAACAGCACAGCTTCTCCTTTTCCCTGCACCCAGGGGTAGTTACGGCGCTGCCCACATCAACACGCTCGTCTTCTGCACAACCCGCTGGACACTCCTGTGCAAGTGCATCCACAGCGCCTGATTTTTGACATTAAAAACCAAGAAAGAAAGTTTCTGACAGTTTCTAAAAACTCATTTAAATCTGCAGGGTTTACCTCGCACATTTCTCAACCCTCACACCAGAAACGATCCTCTGCTGTTCTGTGACAGGTCATTATTAAAGCTGACGGAACATTCTCAGATGGAACATTCTCCCGTGAGGAAAGATGATGCTCTCAAGGCTTTAGCTCTGACAAAGGGTGTTTGTGTTACAGACACTTAACTCTGAAAAGGCCGTACCTCAGTGCCGTCAAAACCATCCTCACTTACAAGTTAAATGCAGAGGCTCTCTTTGAAGCACCAGATGAGATGCTGATGTGAACACAGCAGCTCTGGTATCCTTTTCATTGCAACCTGTGATGGCTTTTCCCAACGTGTGCGAAGAGATCGGCATTTCTTCTCGTTAGTAAACCGGGTCTGTAGGCATTCTGCGCACGGCCAGTTCGTGTCCTTGTAAGGCAGGCGTGACCACAAACCACCCTCTTGACGGACCACGGCATTGCTCAGGTGGATTCAATGCACACAGACACAAACTGCCTGTGCTCCGTACGACCAGATCTGATCAGGCGTTTGACGATGATGATCCTATGATGTTATCATAATCCCAAAGACACTTCAGAGCAGCTTCATGAAGAGCATCACGTTTGCCATAAATATCCGTAGCAAGCACTGACGGCATTCTGTGGCCCCACGGCTCATTGCAGAGGTCTGCGATTCGTCACAGGGTTGTCATCGTAGGGCTCTCGGATGTTTTTACGCATTTTGCAATTACGTTATTAGAAGCACAAAGACACTTTGAAGTAGCGTCATTAAGAGAATAACATTTGCCATGATTATTTTTAGCAAGTATTGATGGATGGATCAGAACCAGGGGCTTTTATGCAGCCTTGTCTACGGGCAAGGGAAACTTGTGCAATAAATCGCAGCATCCCTTGGGGACACACCACGAGCAAATGGGGATGGCCAAGGTCAATTAAACCCATGTAGGTGTGCTGTCCTATATGTAAAATGAATCCTGCCAGTTTAAGACAAGACTAATTCTCCGATACAAAGGCACAGCACACGCCTGAGTATCCAGCAAGCTTCAAACTCATCTCCCTTGCACCTTTGTTGTGACGGCACTTTCTTCCCAGGCTCGACATCCCATTTATTAGGAGGGTATTTCCAAGAGCGTATAATCTGGGCAAAGCAATGGAATAGGAAGCAGCGCCCACAAGCGCCGTCACCTACGTGTCCTGCTTCCATTCTCCTCCTCACCCTTGGCACACACAACCCTCTATCCAGAAGACTCAAATCCAAAGGACTGCTTTCAACTGGTGCAGAAGCCAAGATCACTGAGGACAGTTTCCAACTGAAAGACTCCAGCAGATTTTCCTACCAGAAGTATTTAACCTCTCTTCAAGACCTGTGGCTTGCACAGTCCCTCCCACCTCGCACGTAGCTGTGGCTGAACTTGGCACAACCAGCTGCGTGGTTGCAGCACAAGAAACATGTGAAACAGTTTCCTTTAAAAGCACTTAAATGACTGAAAAACCCCACCAAAGCCAACCTTCGCACTGAGACGCTCTTCTCTTGGGAAAATGAGGGAGTTCTTGGTCAGTCTGGACTGGATTGCTGGGTTTGGATGTTTTTGTCAGTATGCTGATAATGGCCAACAGCGGGTTTATTGAGAGCGACCCAGTAACAGTCATAAACCAACACATTCGCTTTCCCTTCATGTCTGGGACAGCCTGTACGTCAAGTTGACCTCTGTTCATTTCATGTTTGTCATGTCTTGGACGAGTTCTCGCATGCAGTGGAATCATCTCAGCCTGTGGCTTTGACAGCTCGTGCCAGCGGAACACAGTGGCAAAAAACCAGGCGGGCAAGCTGGCACTGCAGGCTTTGGTCCTGGGGATTTGGTAGGTGGCTTGTTCCTCTGAGACAAGACTGGCCCACAGCAAAAGGTGTTAAGGGGGCAGCATGCTGTTGGAGATGTCGTTTTTCAGACAAAATGATGTAAAAGTGGAAGTTCTGACTACTTGCTTCATCTTGTGGGAAAGCAGAGCGCTCCCGCTATTATCCTGGACCCATTACGTTCCCTGAAGCTGCTTTTTGATGGGGTTGTGCTAAAGTACCTGTTTGGACACAACTGCACCAACAGCTGTCTGAGGGCAGAGAGTGTACAACGTGCCTTCATCTGAAACATCTCCCCACGCCTGGGGCTCTGTCTGCCCAAGCACAAGCTCTACAATCAGAAAAGAGTATTTCCCTGGTTGCAAGGTTGACAGAGTATTCAGCACCTGTTTCTTCCTGTCTTTTCTACAGTCGCCAAGATTTAGCTTAAATAAAAACAAGGGCAGGATTTTAAAGCATCTTAAAAAGCCAAGGAGTTCCCAACACCCCCACAACTTTTGGGGAACAATGGTCTTCACAAAAGGAAGTCCCTTCTGTCATGAGAGAGAAGTTCAGAGCCACATCTGAGCTTGAAGGGAGGTGGCCTCAACTGTTGGACTGGAAGATCTTTCGAGGTCCCTTCCAATCCTTAATGTTCTGTGATTCTGTGATTAAGTTCTCTCAGTTGCTGGTTGACACTGAACAAACAAGCAAACTAGACACCAGATTTTGTGTCTGTGCACATTTGGGACACAGGTGAAGAGTGTCTCTTAAACCCCTGCACCCTCACGCCCCTTAAGGTTTAAAACTAACACGGCTCAAGAATTCAGAATACAACCCTGTGGCGGTGCTGCCTTCCCCTCCTTCTCCTGGTGAGACATCATGTACAACTTGAAAAGATCCTCCTTGTGGATGACAGACAGCACCCAACTGAATTATCGTGACACTCTCGAGTGACGCTAACGCAACCAACACTAAACCAAAGGACAGCTCTGAGTCTGCTGCAGTCAGAGAGCAAGAGACCACCAGTGGAAAAGCAGCAGCAAACGACAGAGCCTGCAAAAACTATATTAAAATATAAGTGAATACAGGAGAAAGTGTTTTAATTAACAAAACAAATCAAATGGAAAAGATTCCTCAAATAAAGCTTTAAAAGAGAGAGCGAGAGAGAGAGTGTGTGACTGCCATGACTAATTACGGATGCATGTAATGTGTGTTCAGTTTGGGCTGTTCAAACAGCAGAAATGCTCATTAGCTGCAGCATCGCTGCGAAGCTTCAATAAACAGTTTAATGGTTTTTATGTTTAACCAATTTCATCAGTTCCTGTAATTTTAGCTTTCGTAGCTCATTACTGTGATTTTTGATACCCATCTCGCAGGATTCCTTTACAGAGAATAGCAGCAGCGCTCCAGAAAAACCCAAACATGCCCTAACTTTCTTAATTTCAAATGTAAACCACGGCCATCGTGGGCGCCAACACACTGATTAGTGGCTGACACGGCTCAGTCTAACTGCCCAGCAAACACAGACAGGAACAATCCTGCTCCCCACAGCCTCTGCCTCACTCGTGTGCTTGCACTGAGTCGGGATTACAAAATGGTTTGACTGGATACAACTGGTCAAGGTACGCTGGGAGAGGCTCTGCGGCCAGGCGGCACTGCCTTCGACTTCCGCCTCTCGTGAGCAAGCAACGTGTACAGGTGCCTGCCTGGTGAAAAGGCCCCTTCCTTCCCTGCTCTACGCTAACAGGGCTGTAGAAGCCATCAAGAAACCAGCTGTGGATGTTGGAAACGGGTAATGACCTCAGGCTGTGAGCTGCAGCCCTCAGACTAGTTCTGTAAACCCGCTTGTGGAGAAAAGCCCAGCTCCAAACGACTTACCAGGTAAAACCTCCAACCTGCTTCGCTAGGAGTCTTCTGAACCTACAGTTTTTTCCAAGGTGTGGTGACTACCAGCCTGTTCTGTGGGCCTGAGGCAGAGACTCTACTACTGGGGTGACACCAGGTTGCCCTGTGGGCGTTGCCAGCTGGGGCACCACAGCCAAATCTCTTCCTTCCTCCCAGTCTTTCATTAGATAGTCACGGGTTTAATGCTTTGGGGCTGAACCACCTAGATGTCTGAGCTGGCCCTATGAAGAAACCCAACAGTCGTTGCAGGTCCAGTGGCTTCTTTTCCACTTGAGGGAACACTCAACTACTTTTCATTTAGGAGCTCCGAGATCTGCAAGCTCTTTCCCCTGGTCCCCAACAAATGCTGCTCAATCTATGTCAACATTAAAAAGTGGGTTAAATAATGAAATTGGAAGCTAGCTGGGCACGTTTCTCTTTGCTGTAAGCTGAACTATAATGGAGGAAAAGAAACAACCTGTTGAGAACAACAGACTTCTTAGAAAGAGCTTTCTGAGCTATGAGCTCTTTCTGCTCAGAACAGCAGCCTCTCAGGTGCTTTGTCTGGCTAAACACAACTGTACAACACGGGCTGCCCTGAACACTTTGCTGAACGGGGGCTAAGTCTCTTTTTAACCCCTCTGGTCTTTACAGTGTTTTCTTTATTCTTCTATCAGTAGCATCTGCACTTAACAATATTAATAATGAACAGGACATCTCCTGACACCTGAGCCCAAACCAGTACTGCCTGTGCAGGATCCTGAGATGCCTTAGGAATTAGGCCAACTGACAGACCTCTGTGTATGAGCACAAACTCGCCTCTTCAACCTGCACCTGAGTTATCCAATCCTAGAACACGTCAGACTAGAAGGCCCATCTGGAGGTCACCTAGTGCATCCCCTTCTTCCAAGTTAGATCAGGTTCCAGGTCAGATCAGTTTACTCCCAATGCTGCCCATTTTCAAGTGCCTGCAGTACGCGAATCCATCTTTGGATGGAGAGTGCCCAAACACCTCCATCTCCTGAGTCTGAAAACACACTTTCTATTTTACAAGAAGACTAAAACTACGAAGTGCTTCTGCTGTTTGTTGGGGGTCTTTAAACTCCCGTTCACGTCTGTGGTGCACGCCGAGCTGTCCTGCAAGTTTGGGTTTAACGCAGGGTCGGTGGCGAAAAGCAAATCGGACTTTCAGCAGCACAGCTCTGTCAGAAAAACAGCAACCGCGCCGGTGCTCTCAAAACAAGCTCTGCCCTTGCTGAGGCGCTCGTTCTCCTCACTCTCTCATCACGCAAAGCACACAGCTCGCGTTCGCTCTCCCAATTTGGTCGCTAATCTGGTAGCAGTTGCACCAAAAAGCTCCTTTCTTCCTTGGCGATAGCTCAGCGCATGACTTTGCCCCCCCCTTTGTTTGATGCTCCCATTTAAAAACCTCACGACGGCTAATCGAGGCGGCGAGCGCACACCAAGAGACAGAAGCCTGACATGGTGTTGTGGCTGAGCAACACGGGAAGCTCAACCTTTTAGCTGAAGCAGTTATAATGAGGGAGAGCACAGAGTCACTCTTTTATCTGGCCATGAATCAGACCTGGTCTGTGAATCACGACAAAACACACCGGCTAAGATTTGATTTCCCACGTGAGGGAAGCCTGAGGGGCATCCGCAAAGGCTCCTAGACTCTCCTTAGATTATTTTAGATTTATGACCTTTCTCGATTGAATAGATTCACAAAACCTGCGTCGTGCTGACAAATTCTGGAACGTTCTTTGCACTGGCAGAACCGGCATCTGATTACCAGATTTTCTGCTGAGGTGCCCTCTGAGGCACTAGCCAAGTCCTCTGTCAAAGCTCTGATACTCAAGGGAGCATGACAACATGTTCTGGGCTAATTGGCTGGCATGACCGTGCCCTGGAGAGGTGGGCACATTGGTCGCTAAGGCTTTCAGAACCTGCTAACCTCGAGCAGTAGCTCCAGGCTGAAGATCTATTTGTTTCATCAGTCTGTCCTCTGCTGAGTTGGTGTTTTTCACTTTCGAGGCACATTCGTTGCCTGTGTTTGAGCTCTCTAAGCCTGACCTAGTACCAGAGGAGAGCTGTCCGAGCTCTGCTTAGCTCCCATGTTCTTCGTTCTACTCAGGCTCTTCAGGCCCATCTCTGAAGTGCCCTAGAGGAGCCCAGTTCTGCGTAGCTAGTACAAAACTGGGTGCCTGTTAATTTTTAAAACCAAAACCTGTACAGTGCAACCCAATAAGGAGACAAACTGAGACAAGCACACGTGAACTTAACAAATCCTGCGTCCACGAGAGACACCGCTGTTCTCTCAGGTATGCACAACACAGAAGTGATACCCACACCAGCTGAATGAGAGTAACGAATCTGCGTTAACTCTGGCTTCATTTAATAGGCTAACAGAAGAGTTGCAGAGATCACTTCAGTTTCAGGTTGTAGTGCAGCAGGTTTCTGTAAAGGGACTTAATGAGACTAGAAGACTTCCCCAAGAGTGCCGCTTGCATGGAGGAACACAAGATACGTACTGAGCAAACGGACCTGTCATCTGAGTTCCTGCTCTACAGTGATACACAGAAAGCTGCTTTGTTATCAGGGTTTTGCTCTAAAACATACGTGCAAAGGGCGAAGACATTGCCGTGAGGAGGAGCGGCAGTCACTGCCCCCAGAGGACTTGTTTTATAAAGCTGTGACAGGACAGGAAATGGTTGCAACTAAAAAAAAAAAAAAAAATCAATCACAGAACCACAGAACATCAGAGATTGGAAGGGACCTTGAAAGTTCATCTACTCCAATCCCCCTGACACAGCAGCATCACCTAGACCAAGTCGCACAGAACGTTAGGGATTGCAAGGGACCTCAAAAGACCATCCCAGCCCAACCCCCCCTGCCAGAGCAGCATCACCTAGACCAAGTCACACAGGAACACATCCAGG
>JAOXOE010032414.1:0-11028 GCA_028565055.1 Phoeniculus purpureus
GGACGAGGGGAAATGGCCTCAAGTTGCGTCAGGGGAGGTTTAGATTGGATGTTAGAAAGAAGTTCTTTACTGAGAGGATGGTTAGACACTGGAATGGATTGCCCAGGGAGGTGGTGGTGTCACCGTCCATGGAGGTGTTTAAGGAACGAGCGGACGCGACACTTAGGGATGCTTGTTATTAGCCTCTGCTGTTTCATGGGGTAATAATGCCTCAGGGGTAGAAATGATTATATTTCTTGTTGAATTTAGATTTCTGGTGGCCAGACTGTTTCCAAAGGTTCATCTGAACTAAACCTGTACTATTTTGTATGCCAGTCAGTCTCCCTAATTGAGTGTTATGAAAAGTTGTAGTGGAAATTAAGGCTTCAGTGACAAGAAACCATGAAAGTGGTTTTACTTATCTCTGATTAAAAAAAATTGAAAGTAAATATATAACTATAGGAAATGAAGTTTTGAACAGTTTCAGTATCTCACTGGCTTTAAATCTCAGTAAACAATAGCATACATTTTTGCTGTATTTCCTGCAATTCTCCACCCTCTAGCATGGCATTATTAAGGCAAATGAATAACAAGTTGTTCAGGAGAGAGATTGTTTTATAAAGTTTTTTTGCATTTTGTGACTCTGTAAAATAATCACAAAGCACTGTGTTGCTGTTTGGTATTTCCTTTTAAAATAAATAATTTTCTTTTTCAGTATTTAATTTTAAAATATTTAATTGGCATAACTGTTTTCTTGACTATAGTAATTTGTTTTCAGTTGAAGTTACAAATGTACAGTTAATTGGCAACTGATTTTAATATGTATTTCTGTAACACATTAGGAAATGTCTGATTTAAATAAGTACAGCCCACCTCCCCAGTCATCAGATCTCTACATGGCAGCTAGCAAACACTTCCAGCAAGCTAAAATGTTTCTTGAGAATATTCCTAATCCTGACTATGAGGTAAGTCTGAAATACTGGAAAAGGAGCATTTGCTTACAGTGTAGTAAGTTTTCGTTTTCAGCTGGATCTGTTTAAGATCCAAAGTGTCATTTGACAAAAACGCAGAGCAAAGTTGAGTGCTCTGATAGATGAGTGGACAGAGATGGATGATGGCGTCTTATACAGTGATCTGCTTCAGTACATTACGTCACATAACCAGGGATGGGCTCACTGGTCCCTGCTGATTATCTTAGATGCTAGATAGCAACTTCAATCCTTCTTGTGTGTTGCCTTCTGGCAACAGTCTAAAAGCATATCAGTTTTGACAAAAAGGTGACACATGCCTTCCTCGCCTGGAATCTGGTAATTCACATGTTCTCCTGAGATATGGGAAAAACAGGTTTGCTTGTCATCAGGCTGAAAAGAGGATTGAGTAACATCTGTTCCTGCAGCACTGCTTTCTCACCACTGGGTTGTAAACTCAGGTAGCATTTTACACCTCTTTGTCCATAGCCTAAAAACTGAAGTGCTCAAACTAAGGTTGAGAAAAGATACGGGGTTAGATTCTTCTGAGAATTCAGGAGTCCACACCTCTTCTCTGTATCCTGATGTACTCACACATGAGCTATATGATTGAGGCTAAGCAGGATACATAAGAGTTATTTCTTGTGTGCCCAGAGAAATTTCATCCAAAACCCCAACAGTTTGATACGTTTCCCCATCTCATTGTGTCAGTGTTGGGAGTAGATGCCTAGAGCCTGTCTAAACTTTTATTTTGATAAGTGTATCAGAACTTGCTGTAGTTTAACAATTTTTGAATGTAAGCATTTCTATGGTCTGGTCAATAGAAAGGTGACTGTTAAAGTAAGAGCCTCCTTCTTTAATTAGTCCAGCTGTTAATAGTTAAAAGCAAATCCAAAATGCCTTGATCTCTGCTAAACTGACACTGTAAGAGGTCTGTGGTGTTGATGTTTGAGTATTAACTGTTGAAATGTTTTTCTTCACTTGAAAATTTCTTTTGTTTAGGTCAGTCGAATTTTAAAAGTTGCTAAACCAAATATTGTGGTCATGAAGCTGCTGGCAGGAGGCCACAAAAAAGACTCTAAGGTAAGAAAATGTTGACTGAGTGGAGTGTGAGATATGATGTTATTGTCAGTGCTACCACAGATCTCTTAAGGCTGAATGAGCAGATGTTGGCCATGGTTACACTAACTCTTAAAAGAACTGGGAAAATAACTCAGATTTTTCTGTAGTTAGGCATGGAAAACCTCTCATTTAGTACATGTGGGATGACATATCAATACAGGTATTCTTTGAGAGCAAGAAGTAGTAATTGGTAGCACAGTTACCTGTGGGAACACAGTGGGGCGAATGCTCCCTGTCAGGATTAGCTGGTGCCACATGGGGTTCAGAGGAGGGGGCTTTCAGACATCCTGCCAAAGGCTAGGTGTCACAAAGGAGCATGCTGAAGAGGCCAGTGCTTCAGTTTTGCACCCATCATTACAGGAGGATGAAAGGCATATTGAGAACTGGGGTTGAAGTATTTTCCAGATAGTAATTTAAGGTGTTAGGAATAGGGGATTTTCGGTCTTTAGCCATTTAAGTTTTAACTCTGTCTGCAGGGTATCCTTCCTTTTGAGTATTACATTCAGTAGTACTTCTGTGTAATGTTTGAAATATCTTCTTTCTAGGTTCCTCCAGAATTTGACTTCTCCCCTCATAAGTATTTTCCAATTGTGAAACTTGTTTGAAAGGCAAGCAACTACTCATAGGATACCTGAAGCATAATTTTGTGTAGGACACCAGCTGTAGAGTGGAATATCTAGCGCTGCTGATCTTTGAGATCAAAGTACTGTTACATTAAATTTCTGTAGTCTGCCTCCTTTATGTGATCTGAACAACTGCTGTTTTAAAGTGGTTTGTATAAGGCTGTACAGGTGAAGCTGATTTTAGTCAAATGTTTTGATTGATTTGATTACTGTTTCAGTTGTAATTAACTTTTATTAAGAATGTCTCAGAATTTGGGATTGAATAAAAATGTGGTATGGCTGTGAGCTTGTGTGACAGGCACAGTCGTGCTAGTGAGATTCTGGTGTTACTAAAACTGTTTGTCAAGATTCTGAGTTTACCTTTCTTTGCCTGAAGTGCATCACATTTGCTCACTATGCAGGTAGGAAGACTGGGTTCTTGCCAAGCCTTGCAAGCTAAAACAACCTTTATAGAAATTAAGAGTGGGTGAAAACTAGTTACTTACCACTGAATTCAGTGCAGTAGGAGTTGTCTTTTTTACTGACATTATCTAAGAGGCATTTTGTCTAATATGTAGAAGTCCTCAAACCAGTGTGAAATTAAGTAAGTATATTCTAGTTGCAGTTTGTTTGTCTTTGTTCTTCCTGGTGCTGGAGAATCTGCTTAGCCACCACTCGTGGTCACTAGCATTAAAGGAACACAAGATTAGGAGTGTATTTTAATTGCTCTGCAGCCTGTTTTTAATCCTGCTGTTGCCAAGGAGGTACTGCCGGTTTGCTCTATTGCTCAGCACTTGCATGACTTTCCTTGTTTCAACTGTAATGCTGTTGCTGTATCCTACTACCTTCAGATATGGGTGCTATAGGTAGAACTGCCAAACAGGAGGAACTCCAAACCTATTCTTTTCTTCCTGGAACAGTTCTTCCTCCTGTGCTTCCAGGTGTGAAATAACAAGTACAGTGTTGACCAACAAGAACAGAAAAAAACCCCTCAAAATTTAAAAAGCTTTGTCTATGGTAAGCTGCACCACCAAGTCTTACATGGAAGGGTAAGGAAAATCCTCTTGTGTTTGACTGTTGAACATAACAATTCTTTATTTTGGTGTAAAATAGCTTCTTCCATAGTGATGAGCTTGTATCTCCTTGATACATGCAAGACATGTGTTTCCCTTAACACACAGTTGTGTTCACTGTAACACTTCCTCATCTGAGGAGCAGCACTGTTGAGCTAGAGCTGGAAAAGCTGGAAAAGTAAAAAAGCTCTGAGTGGTCTCCCACAGCTCTGCCCACAATTTGTAGCTTCCTGAAATAAGCGGGAGTACTTACCGATTCCCTGTCATTTCATATGAGGGCTCAGTCTCCAAAAATTAACCCATGACAGACAGCCCTTGGTATTTCTCCAAAGAAAGCAGCAAGTAGAAGAGAAACCAAGTTGCACACGATTTGTAGAACAAACTACACAGTAATGATCATGTTTCCTATGTCCTTAACATTAGAAGTGGATGAGCTATACAGAATAAGATAAACACATAGCAGAGAAGGTAACTTTTATTTTAAAATGGTGGGTAAGACTTACTGTTAAAAAAAACAAAACAAACCCTGACCATCAAACAAGTATAAATTTAACCCCGAGATCATTGAAGCAAATAAAGGTTTCTCTGCCTGACACAACTAAAAATTTTAGTGATCGACAACACTATGTGAGTCACAGCTCTGAATGAATGTCTTGTTCAACTAAAAGTCCTTTAATCTGAACATTCTATATAGCAGACACACAGGCCCCATCTACTAGAAATCTACAACCCTCATTAGATTTCTGTGGCACTTGAAGCCACTGAGAGTATGATTATTTATTATGCTTTTGAACACTGCTTTTATGCAGGGTTTCAGACCCTCTGCTGTCAGAGAGTATAACAAGTGTGCTTTGTACACGGGTGGTCTTTGGAGAGGCAACATCCAGCTGGCAGGCAAGTAGCCTAGATGGAAATTGGGAAACTGTACAGAAGTACAGCCAAAATAAGCTGTTTAGAAGAATTCTCTATCAATGTATTAAGTCCCTTAGGGGGGAATCCCTTTGTTTGGGATTTCATCAGTGTCAGGTTAAAGCCATTCACTCAGCTTCAATACAGTATTTCACAGTACATTTTACACTGTCAGATTATGCACTTAATCAGGATTTTAATAGTGATTGAACTTCATCTCAGTCACACAGTTGTTCAGAGTAAGTCCTAGGAAAATTACCCTTTACTCACAATATGGGTAAACATTCTGATGTTAAAAGATGCCACTATTTGCAAAAAGAACCATCCCCTTAACAGTCAAAATTACCCAGTGCTTGGTAGTTAGATGACTGTAACTCCTTTTCTCTCCTGCTTACAAGCATTTGTTTTCCCTGCTGTGTTAATCCTAGTAGCACAGACCAGGTAAGTCTGACTTAAATGATGAGAAATAGTAACCAAGAGCTCAATAGTTGAAATATGCCTTTCTGGGACAAATTCAAGTGACAGCAGGCAAGTCTGCCAGTGGACTGTGTAGATACATTAAGCTAAGAGGCACAATTTGACTTGAGCTCTTATTTTCACTTGAGGAAAACTAATGCTTTCGTACATAAAAGAACCTCCTTTCCACCCATGTATTCAGACCTCTTAAGGAAGAGGAGCTGTAAGTGAGTGCACTGAACAGTGACTCACCACAAAAGTAGTAACAAAATGAAGGGCATTAAGAGAAAGCCAGGTCAAATATGTATGTTCTTAAACAGGACTGCTGGATGGGAAATTACCCATCCCTGTCTGCTCCCAATGGAGGTTTGTTTATGCTCACAAAGACTGCTCCAAATACCGGTGTCTGTCTTGAGACACAATGTTCAGAGCATCTGGCTACTCACAGTGCGAGGTGGACTGCTGTTACAGCATGCCTTAGCAGTATGAGAGTATTTCTAGGTTATTGCAAGTAGACTAGTTTCTAGTTTACATTCAAGAAAAAGACAGTAGAACATTGACATGATGCATTGTGTATTACACAGGACTTCATAACAACTACAGCTTCACCATGGGACCCACTGAATCATAGCTTTGCCTTCTTCAAAGGTGTGGCAGACAAGTCACTTTGAACTGCTGAGATGACTGTGATTCTGCAAGGCAAGTGTTTGCCTTTCTACTCTTTAGCGGAAGATAGCAGTTGAGTGGAGTAAGGTGTAGTTGTAGCAGACTACTTCAGATGGTTTCTATCATAAGAAAAAAATCTTCCTGGCTGATCTCTTACTGAGAAGACACTCTCGTCAGATCTTTTTTATTTAATTGTTTTTAACCTAGAAGCTAAGAACACAACCAGGACAGCCTTTCAGGCTGCTGACTGTAAACTACCAATCTCCTGGGCCTAAGAGCCCCAGGAAAATGCATCATACTGTGTAATACCTAAGGACTACAGTCAGGCTTTCTGAGTCTTATCTACCTGCAATAAAAAAGAATGGGCACAAGCATAGATTGCAGCATGGGCCATTTTTAATCCTCTGCAAGTTTTGTCAAGGTAAGTTAACTCCCCTTACAAGTAGGCTGAGGATATCCCTACTGTATTGCTCAGGAGTGAAGATCCGCCCCCCGCCCCCAGGCAGAGGACTCCTCATTTACCACCAATCCACTTATAATATGACTGTACAAGTTGGCCAGCCTCAAAATGACTACATTATTGCTATCTGGTTTCAATTTTATAATCAGTAGAAAGCAGAGAACCACTGCAGAGTTCAAGCCGCTGTAAAACAAGTCTTCAGAGGCTTGTTTTTTCCACCAGTGAAACAGTACTGCAACTTCACCAGAAAACAGTACATGATTTGATGCTGTACTGAATCCTTGAGAAGATAAACAAAATACTACTAGATCTCTTTACTTTCATCATTGCTGCATTTACAGGAAGAGATGAAGAAGTTGCATCATGAATGTCCTTAGTTCACAACTTGTGTCATTCTTCAGTGTGCTCAGATAAGTGTTTCTTCGTATCTTCAGGGTTTTGAACTAATTATGAAAAAAGAAAGAGGTAGAGAAATCTCTTTAAGAGGCAGAAGTGATAGTTCTTGATCTAGAAAACAGCAGGAAAAGTTTTCAAAGGGCCACTGAGCACTGCATAATGCATTAAAGGCTACAGATACTGTCCCACCCCACATGTCAAACAGTAGTTTCAGTGATGCTACAGACAACACAAGGCACACTATCAACACGACGGGAAAGCCCAAAGAATAAACAGAAGATAGATAGCTGTATCTGGTACAGGATAGTCCTCAAAATGTCAAAATTTTAATCAGGTGGTTCTTAGGTTAAAACGTTTTTACCATTTTCAATTCCTGCCAGTGCTGCTTGCTTATCTGTTTCTGATTCAGCTTCATTCTCATCTAAATCATAATCAGTGTTCACGTCCTGGTTCAGTGCTTCATGTTCCTGTTTGTCTGGAAAAATGTTAACATTAATTAGCTTTGTGCTTACCGTAAAGCCATCTGCACAAGAAACAGTTGCTGTTTACAATCTTCCACATAATTTCCTTTGCTGCAGAATGTATTGCTGCGTAGCAATTTTTGAATCTATGAATTGCTGCTTTCACACTATTTTTCCTTTTGAATGGTTAAATTTCTGATCACCTTTTGCTTTAAACCTTATGTAGAGAAGTAGACAAAAGTCTTCTGGGGTTAGCCAGAAAGTGTCAGAGAATTTAGCACTCAGATGCACAGAAAGGAAAACCATCAATTTCAGAATACATTAAAGAACAGCCTCAGTAAGGGTAAATCCAGTACTGAAAACTTGACTCTGGTTCTGCTTTTAAATGTGTAACTGTATCAGTTCTCCATTACTGTGGAGATATGTACTTCAAGGTCACACGTGGTAGATGCCATAAACTGGCAGCATTGCAACATCTACCTGCAGTTTTGCAGAGTCACAATAATAAACTTTAGATACCAGAAGTTTTAGGACCAGTTTTAGGACTAGCTTACCCTGAATTAGGGGCATTTACACACCATCTGCAAACTTGTCAGTACTTTGGATGGTCTGAACCTTTTCAAATTTACCATGTTTTTATAAAACCTCAATGCCAGAAGGTTTTGGGGCTAATTTCCCCAAATTCTTTGTACAGTCAGTGAACAGAGAGACAGGCAGGCTGCTATGGTGGTTCAGAAGAACCCAGCCTGACGCCTTCATGTTAACAAACAAAATCCTCCATCTTTACTCACAGACTGTACAAGGCTGCTTGGGACCGATGAACCTTTTACATACCACACTAACCTTTATGAAACCTTACACAAAGTCTGGTCAGCTGTCACCACCCTACACTGCACTTTTATGTCTTTACTGTACTGAGGAATATGTGGCACGCTACCAACCAGCCTTTCCAGGGGGCAGGTCATCCTGCTTAGCGTCGTAATTTAGCAGCTGATCCCTCTCAATTTCCTCCCTGGCAGCCTGCTCTGCTTCTGGTGGTAACACATCTTGCTCAGCTACAAGTTTTCCATCTTCAGATGGATTCGCCGCCTTTTCTGAGTCAAGCAGCATCTCTTTATGGTGTGCAGCAGCCTCAAGGGAATCCTCTGGATTTTTCAGTTGACTAGAAAGCTTCTCCTCTTCTGTCTTGGGCTTTATTCTGGCGTCAGACACACTGTTTATTCTTCCTGTAAACAGTAAAGATTCTTATGAGTGAAAAGCCTAACACCTTTCACTGGTGGTGCAAGTTTAAAATCTTGAGAAAGATAAAGTAGTATTTATTCAATTCTTGCTTTTCTTCTGAAAGAGCATCTTTCAACTACATGAGTTCCAAAGACAACAAAAGACAACTAATTTTTTTCCTAATGGGAACAGCTTCAGGGGTTGAACCTACTCAAAATGTTAGCACATGCAGTCAATAAATTAGGCAGGTGGCACAGAGCAGCTTAAACAAAAATTGCGATATAAACATCAGGTTTCTGTGTGTTGCACTCCCGTACTAACAATAAAGCTGATTTGGTATCCGGTAACAGTTCAGGACAAAGCAGTCACATGGGCAGATTTGTAAGTAATACCTTACTTAGGCTGTTCTTTAATGTAATCTGAAATTCATGGTTTTCCTTCCTGTCCATCTGAGCGTTGCCTGAATTCTGTGACACCTTCTGTTTAATCCCAGAAGACTGTCTTTTGTCTACTTCTCTAGATGGTATTTTTAAACATGAAGTGCAGAAGTGCTGATACTTTTAGCAGATTTTACCATATCCTTTTTCCTCTATTTTCAACCAAAAAAAAAATTCACAATAAAATTTGCCCGAGCAAGCTCACTATAGATTTTGTCTTCAATTGCCTGCTCTCTAAAATGAGAGTTTCATGCTCCCAAGATTGTAGTTTCAGATAGCTCGTAAGAACAATTAAATAGGAAGTTGAATTTCCAGCGCATGCAGTACTATGAGAGTGTCATGCAAGGACACATCCATTCACACAGTTTCTGAGATTTTAATGCCAAAAGCAACCACTAGGTCAAGCAGTCTGAGCTCCTGCGCCTTATCTGCTCAGTGACCACACATAGGAAGCATGGATGAGTGTTTAAAGCCTAACTTTCGGCTACTCTGTAGCTAAAAGTAGCAGACTAGACCTGTCAAACTTACTAGGACAGCAAGTTTTAAATGTGCTTGAAAAACGCTTCCAAGAGTAGGGCACTTTCTCTGTACTAAACGAGGAATACGACTCCAGAGTTGTAAATATTTGTACTTTCCTTTATGTGCAACAAGTCAACTAAATTAAACCTTAACTGGCAGAAACTGTAATAATGAAAATGCTTGAATAAATATTATACCTCTCCACATGTGGAAAACAGATTAAAGTTCAGTCTGCTGGTTCACTTTATAGCTTCAGCTTGCACACAGAAGTGTTTTGTGAGTGTTCAATTGAATTGCAAAAGTGTCTTTAACCGTTTTCTAGTAAGACAGTTACTTCCATCTCACCTTTAGCCTGCAACAGGTCTATCTTGCTTACTGTTGGTACTGCTTTAGGTACATCCTCTTTGGGTTTCTGCTGTTCCAAGTCAGTCTGCTTGAACTCAGTTGGCAACTGAGTGCTGACCTATAAAGGGAATGCACACAGATAAGCACTGCCCTCTGTAACTACTCCCAGATTTGGAGAAGGAAGTGGAAGTCATGTGGGAGTTCAACGGGGATTTAATTCTGTTTGGGCTCTGTCTTCCCTAACCTGGACCCTGTCTGTGCAAACAATTCCTCTGTACTCCTCCCATGCCACCTGTCCTTGGTTCCCCCCTCTGTAGGCTTCTCTCTCGTGTCTAAGTTTCTCCAGGAGCAACTTGCTCTTCCATGCAGGCATCTTCGTGTTTTTGCGTGACTTTTAGTGGGGATGCAGTGCTCCTGAGCTTGGGGGAGGTGGTCTTTGACTGTTAACCAGCTTTCTTGGGCACTCAGTTCCTCCAGGACTCTTTCTTATTACACGCTACCTAGCAGGCCCTTGAAGATCCCAATGCCTGCTCTCCTGAAATTCAGGATAGCAAGCTTGCTGGGTGCCCTCCTTGCTGCATCATCTCATGATCACAGCAGCCAAGGCCACCCTGGTGTTTCACATTTCCCCCACTAGCCCCTCCTTGCTGGTGAGGACAAAGTCCAGAACAGCAGCTCTCCTCCTCAGCTCCTCTACCAGTTAGAGGAGGAAGTTACTGTCAGTGCACTCTAGGAACCTCCTACATTGCTTCCACCCTGCTGTATTGTCCTTCCAACAGATGTCAGGGTGCACCAGGGCTTGTGAATGTGAAGCCACTCCTATCTGTCTGTAAAGGGCCTCATCCACTTGGTCTTCCTGGTTGGGAAGCAGCACCCTACAGCAGATCCCTACTGTAATGGCAGCTGCCTTTCCTTTTACCCTGACCAATAAGCTCTCAGTAGTTTCCTCATCTGCTCTCAGGTGGAGCTCCATGCAGTCCAGATTGTCACCAAAATGGAGGGCAAAACCCCCTCCTCATCTTCCCTGCATAAAGAGCTGATACCTATTCATTCCAACACACCATGTCTCAGGGACTGCAGTGAGATCATGGCCCTGCAACTGTGCACAGATCTCCAGTTCTTCCTCTCCGTTGCCCATGCTGCACACATCGGTGTATGGGCACTTCAGGGTGGAGAGTTGAGTGTACAGTTCCTATCCCTGAGGGGTGATGCAACTTCCAGCTTTCAAAAATACTGTCACTCTGGCTCTCAAAAACCACCATGTAAGAAGTAACCAAAGTAATTTTGCTGATTAAGTCAAGCAAGCAACTAAGAAGACCAGAATGTTTTTCTTTGCATTGTGATAAAAATTTCACTAGGGATTCGTGTCGTTACAAAACAATAAAGGACTGTGAAATATATGGGGAGGATGATT
>JAOXOE010032415.1:0-11026 GCA_028565055.1 Phoeniculus purpureus
TCCCTACCCTCTGGCAGATGAACACTCCCACCTAACTTGGTGTCATCTGCAAACTTACTAATGATACACTCTGTGTCGTTATTGAGATCATCAATAAAGACGTTGAGCAGAGATGGTCCAAACACCGAGCCCTGAGCCCACCGCTTGTGACAGGCGGCCAGCTGGATTTAACTCCTTAACCACCACTCTCTGGGCCCGGCTGTTCAACCAGTGTTTCATTCAGCAGACTGTGTGTGCTTGCCCAAGCTATGAGCAGCCAGCTTATCATGGAGAATTTTGTGGGGAACAGTGTCAAAGGCTTTTCAAAAGTCCAAGTAAACAGCACTCACAGCCTTTCCCTCGTCCAATAGTCGGGTCATCCTGTCATAGAAGGAGATCAGGTTCATCAGGCAGGACCTGCCTTTAATAAACCCATGTTAACTGGGCCTGATCCCCTGGTTGTCCTGTAGGTGAAGTGAGATGGCACTTGAGATGATGTGTTCCATGACCTTCCCTGGTACCAATGTCAGACTGACAGGTCTATAGTTTCCTGGATCCTCCTTTCTGCCCTCCTTGTAGATGGGTGTTACATTTGCCACCCTCCAGTCCATTGGGACTTCCCCAGCTAGCCAGGATTTCGAGTAAATAATGGAAGGTGGCTTGGTGAGCACATCTGCCAACAGATGGGTGCAACCCATCCAGCCCCATAGACTTGTTTATGTCTAAGTGATGCAGCAGGTTGCTGACCACTTCCTTTCCAACTGTGATGGCCTCATTCTGCTTCTCCTCTCTGTCTCCCAGCTCATGAGCCCTGTTGTCCAGGGAACACCTAGTTCCACTGATAAAGACTGAGGCAAAGTAGGCATTGAGCACCTCAGCCTTTTCCACATCATTCGTCACAAGGTTTCCCTCTGAATCCAATATAGGATGGAGATTTTCCCTCGTCCTCCTATTGTTATTAATGTATTTATAGAAGCTTTTTTTATTATCCTTAACAGCTGTACCTAAGTTGAGCTCTTGCTGTTCTTTGGCCCTCCTGATTTTCTTTCTGCAGAGTTTGACTACATCCTTAAAGTCTTCCTTTATCGCTCTTGTTACAAGACCACTTGTGCAAGCAGAGTAAAACTTTCCTTAGTCAAAAGGGTTTTCAGGGTGAAACAGTCACTGAATGGTTTCAGCAAGTCCATGGTCCAGTTTTACTAACCAAACCTCCAGAACTCCCTTCTGTCAGCCTGCAGCTTTGGCCTGAGAGTGAACAGAGCTGCACTGCCCCAGAGCTGCCAAATGATTCCCTGGCCAGGGAAAAGTACCCCACGTAGCACTGGTTAGTCCCTGGGCTCTTCCTGAAATGCCAAGCAAAAGTCGGGCGCAATCCACAAGGTTTATTCATCACTGAAATGGGTTCTGGGAGGACAGTGGCCTGGTAGCCATGTGCATGAGTTCTGTGCATCAAAACATCTAGAGGCTTTCCTCTTTGCCCAGTAATAACAGGTGGAAGTAGCCCCTCCCCAGGTGGCTGCAGAGAAAGCCTGCAGATCAAACCGCACTTGGCAGACAACTCCGGTGTTTAACTAGTGCTATGAGCTGCACAGACCAAGGCTGAGTCAAGGCTCATATCATTTCCCCTAGGACTCTGGCTACCAGGTCACCAGAAGAGGTGACCTGGCACCAACTGCTACAGTTTTTCACACAAACATTTGCTGCTGAGTAAAAACATACAAACATTTTAATGAGCTGTACAGCAAAACTACCTGAACAAGCTTCTGATCAGCTCTAGAACCTATTCCCCCTTCACTGCTTCATCATACAGTGGTAGAACCATGCAGAAACACACAATTAGGCAGCACGTAGTCCCTCCACTCTTACTCTGCAGTACTGACACAACGCCAAAAGAACAGCAGCCAGTTTCTTCCACAATGAAATGGAAACACCAGAAACACAGCTGCTGCTCAGATTCAAACCCCAGATTCACTTCTAGCTTCTCTATAAAGAATTCTGAGCAACTGCTTCTCCTTTGTACCTGTGCCGTAGGGTTCTGGTTCTTTCTGAACACAGTGATCTCTTGTTTTGAAGCTCTGTGGTGTTCCAGCTTGCTGCTTTTTTCCTGTTAGAACACAAACAAGAACAGAAGCACAGACTCAATTCTGAGAGCCTTGTTCCAAAGAAGGGGGGGATTTTTTTGCCAGGAGGCAGTTATTTGCTGTCTAAAAGCCATCCATTCAGAAGTGTTCAATGCTTTTTTAGTAAAAATAATAATAATTATTATTTCCACACCATGTTCCCTACTCCCTTTAAAAGTCCACAGCTATTTTCAGCTGCAGGCATCAGTCCCATCCAGATACATGTAATCTGTATGGCTCAGTGGAACTCCTCACACTGAAACGCCTTCTGATCAGAGTATGGCTAAGCCCACCTAACAACCTGCTGACAATCCCCTTCCTCTGCTTGTTCCTGTTTTCTGTAGACGAAACAGCTCTGACTGTATTTTCTCATGGGGTGTGCTTTTTGCTCAGTCCCACGCATCTCCTGAATTCACGCTGGAAACAGCTCTCCAAGTGTGACCCTGTGTTAGAGCAAAACAACTGCCTCCTCCGCCTGCTCCAACTCCTCCAAGTTCATGTTCCTGCTCAAACTCCTCCGAGCAACATCTGCCTTTTCAAAACAAGAACACTCTTGGTCCCTGCTCAACTTTGGATCTAAGTCTTAAATCCTATTCTGGAGAACTGACTCCTAGGAGGCTGGTCCTTCTTTCAGCTGTGCTAATACTTGTAGCTACTGTATGTTAAATTTTACTCTCCACTTTCTCAGCCACCTGGGCACATGCTGGCTCATCTCCAGCCTCTGGTGACCAACCCCCCTCACAGGTCCTTTTCCCTGGGCAGTTCCCAGTCTCTCTGTCCCAGCCTGCAGCAGTGCTGAGTGTTGGTGTGACCCCAGTGCAGGACCTGGCACTTGGCTTCACTGAACTTCAGCCCACTGATCCAGCCTGTCCAAGTCCCTCTGTGGAGCCTCAGTAACCTCCGGCAGACCAACACTCCCACCCAGCTTGGTGTTGTCTGCAAACATATTGAAGGTGCCCTTAATACACTCATCCAAATCACTGATGAAGACATTAAAGACAACTGACTCAAACACTGGCCTCTGGTTGATACGACTTGTGACCAGCCACCAACTGCATGTAACTCCATGCCTCACCACCCTTGGGGCCCAGCCATCCACCCAGGAAGAGGACACTCACCCAAGCCGTGAGTAGACAGTTTCTCCAGGAGAATGTTGTAGGAAACAATGTCAGACTTTACTAAAACCCATCCCTCCCCTCACCCACTTAAGTGGGTCATCTTGTCATGGAGGGAGATCAGGTTAGTCAAGCAGGACCCACCTTGCAAAAACCTGTGCTGAGGGGCTCTGATGCCCTGGCTGTCCTCAAGTGCTACGTGATGGCACTCAAGATGATCTGCTCTAGCAGACTTCCCCAGTACCAAGCTCAGACCAACAGGCTATAATCTGTAGTTCCTTGGATCCTCCTTCAGCACTTCTTGTGGATGGGCATCACATCTGCAAACCTGCAGTCAGCTGGGATCTCCCCAGTTAGCCAAGACTGCTGGCAAATGATTAGGTCTGTCCTGATTAAGTCCTCCAACCTCATCATCCTTCACTGAGTGTAAGGCTTCTTTGCTCCAGACTCTCTGGTCTCAGGTGCCTGGGATTTCTGAAGGCTTCGCTCATCCCATAAAGACTGAGGTACTGGAAGCACTGAGTATCTCAGCCTTTTGCTTGACATGTGTCCCCAGCTCCCAGCACTGCATTCACATCCTCCCTAGTCTGGCCTTTGCCGTTCACGCACTTGTAGAATCCTTTCTGGCTGCTTTTCACAAGTCTTCCCATACTCAGCTCCAGGTTGGCTTTAGCTTTCCTGATCTCCCTCTCACAAGACTGGACAGCAAACACATACTTTTCCTGTGTCACTGGCTCCTATCTTCAACACTTGCACACTTCCTTTTGCACTGAATAACAAACCTCTGAAGGCATGGAAGATCTCAGATGTCAAACATTTCCCTTCTATCTCTTTTACCACCGTAAAAGAAAATAAAGTGGTCTGGTTTGATTTCTCCCTAACAAGCCCACACTGCTATTAATCTCCACGTTTACAAGTAACTTGTCTGTTTTTTCAGTCCAGTATCTTCTAGGAAGCTGAAATGAACTACCTATACTTCCCCTACTTCCTTTCCTCCCTCTTTTTGTTTGACTTTTGAGAGACTGAAATGAGAGCAATCATCTCTCGCTGTAAAACAGAAACTGGTCAACATCCTCCTATAACAAAACAGCCAGAATCAGAAATAGAGAGGAAAGACGGCACAGGACAGCATTTGCACAGAGAGGAAGCCTGAAGTACCTGGGAGCTTCTGATTAGGAATCACATGTTACTTGCATTACCTGAAATCTTCTGCTTCTTCTTGGGAGAGTCTTTAAGATTTTCATCTTCCCCTTGCTCAGATTTCCTCTTGCCTTTCAACAGCACTTCTCCTGCTAGTGAGTAAGAACATAAAGGCTTCAGTCTCATTGTTCAGTCTGAGTAACAGCTCTGACAGCATCTGGAACAGTTTATCCCTGATTTCAACATTTGACAGTAGTTTCTGTCAGGCACCTGAACAGCAGTGAACTAGACACAGGCTTTAGACTCACTCCAGAGCCTGCCCTGCTCCTACACCAAAGAGGTGGAAGAAACAGTGTCACAGCACGGACTGGGAAAACACTACTCCTTGGGAAGAGAGTGAGAAGGCACTAGGCTCTGTCATAAAAACTTGCCTGCATGTGCACAAACAGAAGCACAGAGAAACATCTCCTCACTACCTCCATGCCTGTCAAGGGCTTCTCCCCAGGCGCACTGAAGCACAATGGCAGGCAGGGAAACGCAAATCACAAACTCATCAAAACAGACTCATCTGTCCCAGGTCACCAGCAAAGACAAGTCAAGGGGAGCTACTCCTTGGAGGGCGAAGGGGAGAGCAGTGAGAAGGACGTGTGGTGTTAACCTGTAGGGCTATGTGATATGTGGGATGCCAGCAAAGAACAAGTCAGGATTATATGAGACAGGGAATTTTAGGACTGGTATCAAAGAAAGGGGAAGTACAGAATTAGCCAATTTGGGGTTTAATCAAGTGTAGGAAAAAAGAGGTGTAAGAGGATTAAAAGGGCCACTTGCTTGTACACAGGTGGCTGGTCAGTGTACAAGTCTGGTCATGGCTAACACCAAATCAGAGGGAACAAGGGGGATTGGTGCCTGTAAGGTCTACAGCAGCAACAGCAGGCTCTGCAGGCCTCAGGGGCAAGTATGGCCACAGACCAGCCATTGAGGAGACCAGGATCTAAACGCCAGATACTGAGAGGACTGAGATCCGTGCTGCACATGTATGGGCACCTCTCCCCAAAATGTACTTCTGCTATAAACAGTTAGATATAAGCTTACTTCCTCTAATACATCTTCATCTTGACCAGTCAGAAGGAAGCAGGATGTGCGAGTGCTGAGTGTGCCCCTTGGCACTGCTCTGTGTGGCTGGTGTGCAGTGCACCTGCATTTATTCCTACAGGGACATAGGCTGAGTCTCACTAGTAACTGTACACGGGCATGTAGAGCTGCAGCAACCTCACCTCTACCAAGGCACCAGATTTGGCTCTTGCCACAACAGGGTGGAACACAGATTCTGATGTAGAGATAAGACAGTGCATTAAAGAAGAGTGAAGTTTTAACCCTCTGCCAGACAGAGAGAAATTCGGAAAATAACTCTTGAATATGTCCTAAAACAACCTAAGACCTCAAACCACTTCACCATAGAAACTCAAATGTAACAGAAGCAAGAGAAGAAATAAAAATATCCTTAAAAAATTACAGATCCACCAACCACAAAAGTTGTGTCTAATCCAGGTACTGCTGAATGGGCCCCTTCCTACAGCTCTGGTGCTGTTTGCTCTGTTTGCAAAGCTCTCACAGTATACTCCTGATGTGATTGGCAGAACCCTTAAACATGTCTCTTCTACAGATAAAACTGAGTTCAGTCACAGAATCACTACTTTTAACAGAAGAGTCACTCAAACGGAACCACATAACATCAGAGAACTTCACCTGTGTTTCTGCAGTAGAGGAAGTCTACTCCTCCTACTATGCAGCAGCACTACCAAGCTGGTCATTGGTGGCTGGGCTGCAGAAAGTCTCTCAGAAGTCATCTAATGTCTTATAAAAGAGCCAGAGACAAAACAGGTTTGCACTGAGCCC
Organism: Phoeniculus purpureus; assembly: GCA_028565055.1. Classification (NCBI taxonomy): domain Eukaryota; kingdom Metazoa; phylum Chordata; class Aves; order Bucerotiformes; family Phoeniculidae; genus Phoeniculus; species Phoeniculus purpureus. The sequence continues at coordinate 6,251 of JAOXOE010032415.1, forward strand.
AGAGTGATGAGTACCTTTTTTTTCTGAAGACCTGCTAATGCTGCTCTTGACTCCTCTCATTTCCAACCAGTATGCAGGCCTGCGAATGGTCCGCTTGCTTCTGGACTCTGTGCTTCCGTTCACTTGACCCTTTGGTGAGGCAGAAGAAATGCTGCTGACTGTCTCATTGCAGTTGGTGTTCAGTACTAGGACGGTAGTTTCCACTTCTTCAAATTGCTTAGACCTGGAAAACACCAACTTGAAATCAGGGGCCTGTCAGAAGGCTGGAGAAGAACTGTTCACAGGGGCAGGGAATGATGGGGCACGGGGTCCTGGTTTGGAGTTGGAAAACAGCAGATTGAGGCTGGACAGGAGGAACAAGTTCTGGAATCTGAGGGTGGGGGATCCCTGGCACAGGCTGTCCAGAAAGGGGGCGGAGGCTCCATCCCTGAAGCCATTCAAGGTCAGGCTGGATGGGGCTCTGGGCAATCTGGGCTGGGGAGTGATGGCCCTGCATATTGTAGGAGGGTTGGACTTGATGACCTCTGGAAGTCCCTTCCTAACCAAGACATTTTGATTCTGTGTCCATGTGCATACACACACAACCACAATAACCTGACTGACAACATCTCTTTCACCTTCCCAAATACTCTAAAAATTCATCTCCCAGGTCACTGAATCTCTGGAGATTTGTGAACTGGAAAGTGCCAGCAGGACAAAACTTCCCAGATATTGTTTTCCAGTACATACTTTAGAGAAGGACACTACGTAGCTACTGGAGAGGAATAGAAACAAACAGCCCTCCTGTCTCAGACCTTCACCTGAAGCAGCAGGCACAACTTCATCTCTGTTTAGAAAGCGACATTTGTTCTGAAGCAATGAACATGGGATATAGGAATTCTTCCCTGCTGCCAGGGTGCTGAGGCAGGAACAGGTTGCCCAGGGAAGCTGTGGATGCCCCACCCCTGTAAGTTTTCAAGGTGAGATTTGAGCTCTGGTCTAGTAAGAGGAGTCCCAGCCTATGGCAGGGGTTGGAACTAGATGACTACTGAGGTCCCTTCCAGCCTGAGCCATTGCACGATTCTCTGGTTACACAAGATAGCTTTTCCATCCCACAAAGGGCAGGATCTCCTTCAGTACATGGTCCCAGAGCCAAGGCTGACCCTACACAACTGAAAGTAATAGACTTTAACCAGTGAGGTTTTCAGCAGTGAAGACAGCCCTACAGATTATCTTTCAAATCATACTGCATTAAGGACAAGTTAGATGAGCCAGCAGCACTGACTTTTCTTCCTAGAGATCAAAAGGAAATTTGCTTCATTACTCTCAAGTATTTCTCAGAGCCCTGAAACACTTGGACACTGACACTATGGGTGCACACGGCAGTGAGACCACAAGAACCACAGAGGATCTAATCTCTGTGCAAACACCACTACAGTAAGAGGAAAGAACATAAAATAGAAACATTTCTCAACACATCCCACTGCTACCACAACTCACAAACTGAAACGATCCGATTGCTAGAAGAATGACTGTGATGGCCATCCCAGCAACATCCTCCCGCACCCTGAGCTGTGGAGCTCATGTCTGTAATACACCAAGGTGGGATGCTGATGGTACTAGGTGAGGTCGCTCTATACTATTTTTAAGGCGATATTGCAGAATCTGGGGAGGTTGTCTGGAGAGGTTAAAGCCTTTCCGTTGCAATTACACAATACATTGACTTTGTAACACCCCTTGGTCTTGAACACTGCCCAGCATGAAACTCCTTTGGAAACCAAAACATGAGAGCTAGTACTCCTCAAGAGTCAGAAAAGCACAATGAGCAAAGCCAATCGAGACTCTTGTCACTTCAGCCAAACTCACTGCAGCTCCACAAGTCCAGAGCACTGTGCAAAGACCAGGTGTGGTTTGCCAGTAGGAACCTCTCAGGGCTTTTCCTGCTCTCAGTCAAATGAGAAAAGAAGCGTTCACGTACTTTTTGTTTCCCAGAGACCTCTTGAGCTTCTGCTGTCTGTGATGTCCAGGTCTGGTGTCCTGACAAAGTAGAATAACTCACGTTAGCAGCATGTATTTTTTTGGAAGCCACTGTTTTCTGCAACAAGGAAGTGTTTATGCTTTTCAACCCCAGTGAAAGTAGAACTGAAATCAAACCAGAGATGAAACCCGCACATTCCCCATATGACAGCCACACGCACACAGGGGCATGGAGGTACCTGCCTTCTGCCTAGACTTGATAACACGAGGACAACTATTTCAGGTCTAACTTAACTAGTTGTTTCACAAAGCTCTTGTTTTCTCCTTAACAAAGCAATGTCTGCATTCACCACACCAAGAGCGATGTCACCAGGCTCTTTTATGCCCTTTTCATCTCAATTACTCTGTCACAGTGCACCCGCTGTTTGATGCTTATCTTATCCACACCACAGAATACTTATTAAACATGTTTTGGTCACTTGTTGCTTCTTATGCTCCTCCTAGGACATGCAATTTACCAGACACCGCTGACATCCTCAGATCAGTATAAACAATTAATGTGCTGTGTATTTGTTGTTATGAGTTGTTGTTGTTTATTATGCATGTTGTTCAGGGCATGTGGAAAACATTGACTGCTTTCTGCCAAACTCCAACAATGACTCAATGTCACTCTTCATTTGGCAACCCGAGGCAAAAACCTAGCTATGCAGACTAGAAAACCACCATCTTCGTCCCCAAAAGTTTATTAAGTTCCCAAACTGCAATCAGGGAGCTGAGATCGTATTTGTTCTGTACAAACTGGCTCAGAAACGTCAAAGACAAAACCCAAATGACCCGAACACGGATAAATTACCACCCTTCTTAACAGGAAAAAACAACGCGCACTAACCACCAGGCTGTGCCATGAAGTGGTTGTCAGAAACAACTGCTAAACATAATCTGGGGAAAACAGGGACAGGGCAGAATCCGGAGAATACAGGGAAATGTAACTGTCAGGAGCAGTGGCTGAGTAACTTCATCTGCTGGATCCAAACTAGGGAACAGGCAACCTTAAAGCAAACACAATTCACCACTACAAAAACACAAACCAAAAAGCACTGGGGAAAATGAACTTCCATCTGTCTTTTATGCTTCTGCCCTCTGTTTTATGTGCAGGAGCAAGCAGTAGCCCACTCTTCAAAGGACCAGCCAGTCCTGGGAACATAGAACATCCTGGTTTGACCAGACAACCCAATCACTAAGTAAGAAATTCAGTAGCAGGCAGCAATATCAACCAGGTAAATTCTTAAACTGTGTCCTCCAGCCCCAGTCTCCTCTCATGGAAATGTTAGGGAAGCAGGACAGAAGTCCTCAACTAACTCATCAATGATTTCACAACCATGTCTGGAAAATTAGTGAGCCGAGTGTTTGTGTCTGTGTTACTTTGATCAGACTTACACGCACCCAGGTGTGCAAACAGCAATGTCTGGGAAAGCCCTGCATCACAAACGCGGAGAGACCTCACCGAGGAGCAGCTGAACAAGACAGGCCTGTGCAGCTATAGCACCGAGACACAGAACAGGCAAGCAGCAGAGCCAAGGGCAGTTTGTTGGCCTGATCCACCATCTAGAAAAACCTAGATGACTAGCAAATGCTGTACATGGCATTTTAAACTGAAAAGTTTTGCATAAAAGCGAAGACAAGTATGAACAACTTAGGCTGCCATCAAGGATCTGCAATTAAGAAAAAAACAAGGACGGCAGGGATGATCTGCCCAACTGTCCTTTCTGAGAGGCTGACAGCAGCACTGATGAAGGAAATACCAACTGAAAATGGTGCTTCAGTTCTGCTGGGCTCTCACTTGTGCAGCTCCATCCAGCTCAGCAAACATAGACCCAAAGCGTGCAGGAACAGCCAGGGGCTGAAAGTACCACACAAACGAGCCCAGTTCCCTTCGCAACTCAGGGGCAGTGGCCTGGAGCCTGACAACAAGCGGAAACTTCCTCTGTATAAGAGCGGGTCACCTCTTCCTCCCTACGGACTGGGACCGGGTACTGTACTGCTCTCACCGAGGCCGGGGAGTCACTCCTGCGGCCACAGAGCTACCTACCGGTGGATGAGGCAACCGTCTCGCACTGCTGCGGTTGCCCCTATCCGCGACAGACAAACCCCAGGGCCGACCCGGGCTGCAGTGACAGCCCAGCACCCCTCGGGAGCTCCCCGTGCCAGCCTCACACGCTCATCTGAGACATGAAACAGGCTGGGGTGGACGGGACCTCAGAGCTCATCCCGCCCGGCCACAGACAGGGGCACCTCCCGCCAGCCACATCCAGGCTGGCCGGGAACGCTCCGGGCTCGGGGGGTGCCCCCGCCCTGTTGCCCGTCGCCTCCTGCCCGCGGCGAAACCTCTCGGTCACGACACGGGACCGGAGCCGGCTGCGCTCGTCTCCGCTCCCCACCGCCCTTAGCCGCCACAGCTGTGCTCCACAGCCGGGCCTTCGGACGAGACTCCCCGGGCACCGTGGCCAACCGAGTGCCGGCGGCGAAGAGAGCGGCGCTGCTCCTCCCGTCGAGCCCGCAGCGCCGGACCGGGCCCCGCACCCTTTCTGTTTCCGAGCCCCGCGGGCACAGCGGGAGCCCCGTCGCGGCCGTTCCCGCGGCCCCAGCAGCTCCAGCCGGCAGCCACCAGCTCCCGGCGGCTTTCGGTCCCGCACCGCCCCACCCCCGCCCCGGCCCGGCGGCGGTGGGGGAGGATCGGGGGCACTCACCGGGCCGGAGCCGCCGCCGCCCCGCATGGTGCCGCCACCGCCGCCACGTCAGAGCGCGCCCCGCGCCGTCCCG
>JAOXOE010032416.1:0-11026 GCA_028565055.1 Phoeniculus purpureus
GGTTGCCTAGAGAGGTGGTGGAAGCTGGAAGCCCTGTTGCTGGAGACATTTAAGGTCAGGCTGGATAGGGCTCTGAGCAATCTATTCTAGTTAGAGAAGTGTCTGTTGTAGCAGGGGTTTGAAGTAGATGACCTCTGGAGATCCCTTCCAATCCAATACATTCTATGATTCTATGAATCATTTGGCTAGCATTTTGGCCAATGCTTAAGAAACATGAATGCATGGATAATGTTCAGGAAAAACTTGGTTCTGTCTTAAAGTCAAAAAGTCATTAGTCAGCTTTGGGAAAATGCAAAGAAGCAACTGAAATTGATATTTGCCTACATGAAAGAGATTTTGGAGGGACAGTTCCTTAATGTGAAAAGTTTTAATGAGCTCAACTGTTTGAGATGGAAATTGAACAAATTCAGATAGGAGATAAGTCACAATTGTTAAATAGGGCAATTAATCATTGAAACAATTTACCCAGGATATGAAGCATTCTGTCTCATTGTAAAAACTCTGTAAAAGAGATTCTTACAGATAAACTAAAAGTTACATACTTGATGCAAAAATCTTTTGATACCATTTTACCTGGTTCATTATACATGAGACTGAAGGAGATGAATATGATGGTCTCCACAAGAGCTCGTGTCAGTTGAAATTTATGAGGCTAAAGCACATGATTAGGTGGCAGCAATTAATTTTCTCCGAGTAATATGAATTTCTCTACTAAACTTTCTTAAGTGAATTCATTGCTTTGAATTCATGCTACTGTGTACTTCAGGTACCAAAGTGTGTGCATTTAACTGTTGAATTAAGTTTTGTGATCTCTTCCCCCATTCCAGGTGCAAGACAAGTTTCGTTTGGACCTGTCTGATGAAGAAGCTGTCCATTATATGCAGAGTCTAATTGATGAAAGTGTCCATGCCCTCTTTGCAGCCGTGGTGGAACAGATACACAAGTTTGCACAGGTGAGATACCTTCTCAGTTGGTATTCTCTGTGAAAGCTGAGGAAGGTGAAAGTTTGTGAATGATAATTTCAAGATTTAATTCATTGTTTTTGTTTTATTTAATTCTCCATGAAATTAAAATTGTGTTCTTTGGAGACCAAGCTTTTAGTGGTTGTAGAAAAAATTTTAAGCATCTTAGCAAACACAGTAAGTGAGGTGTAATTGGCTATATTAACAGGGGTAACAACTGCAAATTGGAAAGCTGGAGTTCTGAGGGAAGGATACTGAAGTTTCTTATTTTTCATTCCCAAAGTAAATGAGTGAGGATAAACTTTATTTTCTTTGTACCTTTGGTAGACTTCCTTAACATGGCATTGCAGCTGGTTATTCTGATCATTAACAAAGCAGCTTACACAGAACAATCCAGGAACTCTGGATGCTTTCAACAGCATCCACGTCTTCCACAGTGTTGACACTTTAGCCCAGAACATTGTCCCCAGGAGCTACGTGAATGGCTGTTGCCTATGTCAGAGGCTTCAACAGAGATGACGATCCTGAAGAATAGAGCACTTTTTCAGACTTGGGGATATAGGGCATGGCTGAGACATCTTTTGGGGACAATGTGAGTTGGCCTCATTGCTTGTAGGAGGTGTACAGTAGTGCAGTGTCTATATTATCCGGTAAAGTTGCTGTGGGAGAGTTCAGTAAACTGTGCAGTGTCAGGACTGACAATAAAGAGATTGACCAGATCTTCCCCACAACCTTGGAAACAGACGAGCCTGAGCCTCCAGCTGCAACATGGTGTTGTGTTGTCAAGTGAGGAAATGGAGTCTTCTAGGATGGTGGTGGCTGGAACCTTGAGACTTCTGATACTAGGAGGCAAGGCTTCTGCAATACCTGCAGAGTAGATTCCAGGTGATTGGGAGAAGTCAATGTGGAGTTACAGAAAGTGGAGTCAGACTCTTTTAAGTGGTGCCCAGTGACAGGACAAGAGCTAACAAACTGAAAGACAGGAAACTTTGTCTAAACATGAAGGTTTATTTTTGCTGTGAATGTGATAAACCACTGCGACAGGTTTCCCAGAGATAGTCTCCATCCTTGGAGATACTTAAAATCCAACAGCACAATGTCCTAAGCCATTTGTAGTGTTCGATCCTGCTTGAGTAGAGGGATTGGATTAAAAGATCTCAAGGTCCCATCCACCCACAGGTTTTATCTGATTCTTGCTAGTGGTCTGGAGACACAGTAAAATTATTGTCTCCACTAATTTGATTATTTAAGATTTTCCCTTGCTCTAGAATGGAGAATGAAGTGTTCAACCAGACCAACGTGAGCTGCATTACTACAAGCATGAAATTAATTGATGTGTTGAATAAAACTGTGTTCACAAAAGCGTTTCCTCTCTGAATTTACACTATTTTTCCTTAAAAACTATCTCACATATGAATTGTGTGTTTATCAGGGATTTAAGATGTTACACAGTTTGCCTTAAGGATTAGACTCACAAGAAATGGAATTGAGAGGAAAAATGAAACAGACCTGAAAAACCAGTCATTATCCAACATTTTTCATTGAGTCTTTCTTCAAAGGACTGATCAAATTCTGATATAAACTGAGGAGAACTATTTTTATGACTATCCATTTTGCTAAAGGTCTTCCAACTAATCTGTTTTTTCCGGCAAACTTAATTTTAGTATGAAGAATTGCACTGCAGTGCAGGGTAAGAAGCAAAAATGTCATTTCTATCTGCGCATGTATTTAACAAAGGTGATCTTTTACGTGATGTGGAAAAAAGGAATGTAATTATATGAAAATGTTGCAAAAGTTGTTGTCATTCATTAGCATCTACTTTGGCATTCCAAAAAAAACCTAGCACATAGCAAAGATTAAAGGTTTTCAGTGCCTTCAGTAGACCTTTCTTTTAATCACATCCTGACAGTCACTTTTTTACTTCATTGGTTTTAGGTGACTGCCAGACTCTCCCAGGTAATTGTTATTGCATTTGTGAGGCTGTATTAGGAAGTCAGAGTTTACAGTTTTGATTTAGATGACCTTTTCTTTTTCCATTCGGACTTGGTCTTGCTTGACCTTTCTTCAGCACTTATGACTACTTTTAAAATCTCAGGACAGATTTCTTCAGAATATTTAAAAATAACACAATCTCAGAAACAAAGGACATCTTTGGTTGGAAGGGACCTTTAAGATCACAAGTCCAGCCTTCAACTCAGCACTGTTGGGTCACTTCTAAACCATGTCCCTAAGCACCAGGTCCACACATGATTTAAATCCCTTCTACGATGGTGACTCCACCACAGCCCTGAGCAGCTTATTCCAACGTTTGATTGATAACCCTTTTGGTGAAGAAATTCTTACAAACATCCAAACTAAACCTGCCTTGGCACAACTTGCAGCCATTTTTTACATCCTGTTGCTTACCACTAGGAAGAAGCAGCTGTCCCCCTCCTTGCTGCAACCTCTTTTTAGGTGATTGTAGAGACCAACAAGGTCTCCTCAGTCTCCTTTTCTGCAGGCTAAACAACCCCAGTTCCCTAGTAGGACTTGTGCTCCAGACCTTTCATTAGCCTTACTGCCCCTCCCTGGACCTGCGCCAGTACCTCTTGTAGTATCCTTCTTGTAGTGAGGGGCCTGGAGCTGAACCATAATATTCAAGCTGCAGCATCAACAGTGCTAGAGTACAGAGGGACGATCACCTCACAACTCATGCTGGCCACTCTTTTTCTAATCCAAGCCAGGATGCTGTGTGGCCACCTGAGCACACTTCTGGCTCATATTCAGATGACCCAATAATTTGACTCCCAGCCTTCTAGCTCCCAGGATTGGTGTTCTAAGCAGCAGGCTGATAAAGTACAACAGCAGGCATCAATGGCATCCTCCTTTAATACCAAGTGCCTTTGTAAGGGCTTACAGCATCTCTTGGCTCCTTGTGATGTCAGATTCTGCCAGTTTGGGACTTCACGTTATTGTATTTGTTCATATTCCATGAGCAAGTACGCTTGCAGGCTTCCTCCTGCAAGAGTACTAGAAGCTTCAAACTGTGAGGAGGATAGAAGAATAATAGTCATAAATTAATCAGCAGTTGATAAGAGTCTAAGCTCTGTATATGTATATTTAGAATACATAAAAATCAAAATACGGTGTGATTAATGTCTATTCTTTTAATATTACAAGTGTGATAGGCACTTTCTAGTGATACTTAGTACTTCATTAGTCAAAACCATTATCGCCCCTTTTTGTCTGAGCTGTCTTAAGGGTTTGCTGCTGGAGCTGTTGCACAGTCTGTAAATCATCAGACAGATGAACAATTAATGTGTCATTAAATTTGCTGTAAAGGGGTCATCATGCACAGTGGCCGACTGAAGCTTTCAATTTGTGCTTGTGTGTGACGCTGCACTGAATTGTCGGTGGCCTTGCTCTTAATAGTAATGGAAGTGGCCTGGAAAAAACCTGAACACACCACTGCTTAGGTATTACAACACATGCTTAGACAGCAGATTTTGGCTAGTGCCACACAGTTATTCAATTGAAATGCCCTTTAATGTGTTTTTTTTGTTTATCAGTAGGTATTTGTTCTCTTACTGCCTTCAGTATAGGCGTGCAGGGAATCTGTGCTGTCCACTGTGGCAGTTAGAATCATAGAATCATTGAGGTTGGAAAAGACCAACCTCATCAAGTCCAACCAGTCTAACAAGCCCTTTGCTAAACCATGTCCTCAAACTCCACATCTACCCAGTTTTTAAACATATCCAGAGGTGGTGATTCAATCCCTTCACTGGGCAGCCTGTTACAAGGCTTCATGACCTTTAAAATATATTTCTTTCTCCTAATGTGAAACCTAGACTTCCTCTGGTGCAACTTGAGGCCGTTTCCTCTTGTCCTGCCACTTGTTCCTTGTGAGAAAAGACCAACACTCATCTCTCTACAACCTTTCAGGTAGTTCTGGACAGCAATAAGGTCTCCCCACAGCCTCCTTTTCTTCAGACTAACCGGCTCTAGTTCTCTCAGCTGCTCCTCACAATGTTTGTTCTCTAGACTCACCAGCCTTGTTGCCCTTCTTTGGACCTGCTCCAACACCTCAGTGCACTTCTTGAATTGAGGTGCCCAAAACTGAACCAAGTAATGAGGTAAGGCTTCACCAGTGCTGAATACTGGGGGAGAATCACTTCCTTGCTCCTGCTGGCCACACTATTTCTGATAGAAGCCACTGGCTGCCTTGCCTGTGTAATCTCACTGCTGGCTCATATTTAGCCAATGATCAGTCAATAACCCCTGGTTCCTTTTTTGTTGAGCAGCTTTCCAGCCACTCTTTCCTAAACCTGTAACACTGTTGAGTTGTTGTGACCCAATTCGAGGACCTGGCACTTGACTTTATTGAACCTCATGGAATTGGCCTTAACCCATCAATCTGTCCTGCCCAGATCGCTCTGTACAGAGTCAACATAGCTTCTCATTGTGGTGTCATCTGCAAACTTACTGAGGGCACATTCAATCCTCTTGTCCAAAAAGCTTTTTATTGAGGTTGGTTATTGTAGTAACCACTGTGTATCAGCATTCTGTATCACTGTAGTAAGTAGAGCTCATGGATAAAGCCATCTAGATATGTGGCATCACCTTGGTACTGTTCTGTTGTGACATTATAAACTGAGTTAGTTCATATCTGTGTTACGAAACCTATACTTTAGATTCCAACGTATAGCTAATCTCAGATATATTTCAGATCTTTTTATGCGGCACTTGTCTCCTTAGTTGTTGTCAAAAAACTTGTTATATCAAAAGTAAATGAATTTTACATTTATAATAAGTTAATGTGTTATACGACACTGCTCAAGAGTGGGAAAAGTGCATATTTAACTTAGTTGATGGTAATGAAGACTGGATAGCCATCTCTCCCCAGAGAGTGATTTTCATTTTAGCAGCATTATTTATTTCTGCAGAGGAAGGAAACAATCTCTAGTTGAAGTGATTAATGTCACATTTTATTTCTCTTGTAAATTTACAAGCCAAGCTGGTTGCACTCAGGGCTTATTTTAAGCAGTGATTGAAAAGGTAGAAGCTTTGGGGGTGTGGAGTGTCCCATCTAAAATGTAGCAGTACAATTTGGGGTTGTACTCATGCTTCGCTGCTGTCTGCTTAGGAGCAAACTCGGTTGAAGCTGTTAAATGTTATGTAATAGGACAAGGAGCAGTGGGTGTAAGCTGGAACACAAGAGGTTCCACATAAATATAAGAAGAAACTTCTTCTCAGTGAGCATGACAGAGCACTGGAAGGGGCTGCCCAGGGAGGTTGTAGAGTCTCCCCTGGAGGAGTTTAAAACCAACCTGGATATGTGACTTGATCCAGGTGATCTTGCTGTGGCAGGGCGATTGGACTCAATGATCTTTTGAGGTCCCTTCCAATCCCTAATGTTCTGTGATTCTGTGGCTTTAGACTATCTCCAAGCTGTGATCCCCATGTTGCTGCATCCCAGCTGCAATTTTTGTCCCTCAGGACAAAGCTTCTGTTTTCCATCTGTTGGATGCCAAAAGAAAATGAGGAACAGCTACCAGCAGAATTGTGTAGATTGGATGTCAAGAGGCAGAGTTGTTTTCCATGATGTTTATTCTGCTGAGGGGTTGTGAAAGTTGGCTGCCTTTAGGCATTAAACCACATTTGTAAACACAGAGTTCCATTTGTGCATAACTTTTGGTTTTGAGAGTAAGCCAAGTTGAATAAAATGTGCTGTTGCTTTGTTTTCTTGTAGTATTGGAGAAAATAAGCCTTTTGCCTGGCTGTGGTGGCAACATTCTCACGAAAGAGACTTTCTCAAGCCCTCGTGGACTTCACCAAACAGTTTTGGAAGGCAAAACCTGCACGTTTGGTAGCATGGAGAACTGAGAGCTTGGGAGACAGAGAAGCTTTTAGAGTCCCCACTCACTGAAGGTTTAAGAATGTCCCATTTTAAAAGAACATGGTTATTTGTACTGTCCTTGGGGCTCAGATGCTGTGGTATTCTGAAGGTTTAAGAATGTCCCTTTTTAAAAAGAACATGGTTATTTGTACTGTACTTTGGGCTCAGATGCTGTGGTATTCTGTCCCACTGGGAACATTTGAACCTCAAATGTTGAAGTAAGCAACTTCCTCTCAAGCCAAAGATAACTGGAAGAGGCTGGATTTGATGGTAAATTCTTGAACCTGTTAATATATTTTCTTATTTTAAAATAGAAGTCACTGGTGCACTGCACACGAGTATGTACATAGCTACAGCAGTGAGGCTGCAGTTCCTCAGTGCAGCAAAAACCATACAACTAAGGCAATCTCCTCTCATCCCTCCCCACCAACTTTGTTCCTCGAGTAAATTCTAAACCTAATTTGTATGTTCCTTTACTTATCCCCTTGGGCCACATCATTGTTCAAAACGGACAATCATTTCTTCCCTGCTTACAGGAATGTTTTTAAGCGCTGATAAGATAGCCAGCTGTATGGAAGCCAATTAAATCACCACTAACAGGCTCAGCAACTGGGATGCACAGTGAGCAGTTCAGGTTCAGTATTTCACACTCTAACTCTGGATGTCTTCTGTATAGTGATTATGTATTGTTCACTCTAATAAACTCTTTGTTGTTGCAGTCATGAGGTGCTCTGCTTTGTCTTTGTAATCTCACCTGCCGAGACACAGCCTTCTAGGGGATTATGTTCATAACTCTTGGCTTTTTGCAAGGATTTTCACTTCTCAGCTCACTTGATGCCGGAAAAAGGCCACTTGTGAAATGACTTTTGTGCCTCATGTTGAGTTCATAATGAATCCGTTTTGAATGATCCACAGTGTAATTAGCTCTTTGTAAATGTGTAGATCTCTTCAAAGGGTGCTCTTAGGCTCCAGTATGGGTTTTTTTAATAACAGTTTAAGCCAGGGAAAAATCTCTCCCAACTATAGAGACAACAAGAATTGATGTGAATGTGAATGTGACTGGTATTTGTCAGTCAGTCTTGCTTTGTGCTACTTCCAACCAACACTGGAAGAGCTTTGATGGAGGAAAATCCGCAAGAACTGTGGTGAGCCCTTAGTTATTTCAGCATATTGCCCAAATTTTCTAGTTGAGGCACAACATTGATTCAGCCCCTCTTTTCCTCTGTATGTCCCACTTTGTATGTTCTTCTGTATTGCCCTAGTTACTGCCTCAGCAGTTCCTCTTACTTTTACCTGACTTTGCAGAAGCTGTAATTTTCATTTTCTTGTGGTTTGTTGGGTTTGTATTGTCTTGCTTTATTTGGAGAAATACTAGTTTGTCTATTGCCTCCATTTCCCATGAACTCATTCTGTGTATAGTGTTTTGTGGTACCTTCCACAGATATTTCTGAGTCTCTAGACTTCTCAGACATTCAGAAAAAAAAGTGAAAATAAAATAGTTTGAGGGGGTTTTTAATTTGTTTTGAAGAAAATTTCCTCTTTCCCTTGTCCAAGCCTAATTGTGAAGGATGTGATCACAGTTTGTACCAATTCACCACAGGCCCAGTATGGCTCCTTGTTGTGCTGGTTTGAGGGTTAAAGGCAGAACCCTCCAAAACAGATTGTTAGATTCCCCTCCCACCAATACAGGAAGGGAATATAACTGAATTTGAAAACTAGAATAAATTGTAAAATTTATTCAAAATGAAATAAATTTGAAAGAAAAAAAACAGTGACCGAAAAACCTTCACAATAAAGGGAAATTTAGACAGATGGTGTAAGGGAAGAACCAGATGTACAAAAGGCAATAAAGGTAAATGGGTGCAGTTCTGGCCTCCACTCGGTAGGGGGCGCTCGCCACACCTGGATGGCTCCGTGTCTGTGCTGCACCGGAAGAGAAAGAAGGGACAGCAAATGGCAGGAGCCAGTCACGCGCCCTTCCTTCATGTGTACCCAGTGCTTGGCGATCAGAACCCTGCCGGCATTCCGCTCCGTCGGCAACCGCACCTGGCAACCGCACACCTGAACCACCACAGCCTTGCTCCTCACGAAAAAAGCCGCACTTAGAACTGGTTTAAGGCAAAAACACAAGTGCTAAGTCCCTTATTGATCTACCACCAATAGTCAATAAAAGCCTAACTAGCCCCACAGAGAGAATAAATGATATCTTGTAGGAGAAGACAGCTGGGCTAAGGACAATAAGCGCAAGGCTGTGCGTTCTCTCCTCGATGGCTGGCCAAGGACTGCCTATAGCCAGCACCCTCCCAACCCTACTTCCAGATTGTCCCTCCAGTACTAGAGTCCATCCTGGTACTTCACCCCGTATTTCTGTTCCCAGAGGGGAGTGGTTTGGGAGATACACAAGTTTTTTCTGGGTCCTACAACCTAACACTTGTTAAAACCAAAACCACATAATCAGCCTGACTCTACAGCACATTTCATGTTTAAAAATACAACTTATAGACACATTGTGAGTTAATAGATGGTTGTTCACTACATCTAAGGTTGGAAAAGACCTCTAAAACCATCAAACCCAGTCCATGACCTAACGTCATCACATCAGCCAGACCAGACCACCAAGTCTGTTCTTAAACACCTCCAGGAATGGAGACTTCACCACTGCCATGGGCAGTCCAGTCCGGGCTGTGATCACCCTTTCTGTGATGGGGGGCTTCCTAACATCAAACCTAACCCTCTCCTGGCAGCTTCACTAGTTGTCTGGGAGCAGAGCCTGACCTATGGTCTAGTGATAGGACGAGGGGCAATGAGTGTCAGCTGGAACACAAGAGGTTCCACATAAATATGAGAAGGATCTTCTTCCCAGTGAGGGTGTCAGAGCACTGGAACAGGCTGCCCAGTGAAGCTGTGGAGTCTCCTTCACTGGAGATGTTTAAGACCCACCTGGAAGTGTTCCGGTGTGGCTTGGTCTAGGTGATCCTGCTGTGTCAGGGGGATTGGACTTGATGATCTTTCGAGGTCTCTTCCAATCCCTCATGATTCTGTGATTCTGTGATGATTGTATGACCCCCACCTGACTGCAACTTCCCTTCAGGAGTTGGAGGGAAGAAGAAGAATGTCCCCCCTGAGTCTCCTCCAGGCTAAACAACTCCAGCTCCTTCAGCCTCTCCTCATCAGACTTTCCCTGCAGTCCCTTCCTCAGCCTTGTTGCTCCTCTGGAGTTGCTCCAGCCCCTCAATCTCTTTCTTGACGTGACAGAACCAGAACTGCCCCCAGCACTTGAGGGGAAGAAGCCTCCACAGTGCCCAGTACAGGGTGAGAAAACAGTGAGCCTGGCAGAAAGGCCTGACCGTGTCTTAGAACAGTTTCTGCTGGAAGAGACCTTCGAGATCATCCAATCCACCCTTTTCTTAGCCCTATTTTTTTATGGCTGTTGCTTGTTTGAGTCATAGACCTGTTCATCTTGTTTTGCTGTATTTCAGTTATGACTTGTTTTCATGAGTACAGAACCTTAGGACTAGTCAATGAGAGGGAAGAAACATTTTCATTCTCCCTGTTTCTGCTACAACTTTCTGAGACAGAAGGATGGCGAGAACTGCCAGAACAGCTTTTGACAGGAAAAGGAGTTCCAGCAACTACATTTCTTCAGGCATCTTTCAGCTCTGATGTACGGAGCCAACAAACCAAGGCTTAAGTGCAAAGCGCAGTCCAAACGCTTTTCTGTTTGAGAGATTACAGCAGCACTTTGCAGATCCATGTGAAATCAAAGCCCCAAGCCATGGTGTTTCTTGTGCGAGACAAGTTCCAAACGGGTCCTGCTCCACTGAGTTTACAGAACTGGGAGAGGAATGGAAATTCAAAAAGTGAAATATCCTGAAGGCCAATGGAGAAGGAAAGGCACAGCCAGGACTGTCACACGGTCTCTTAGCAATTATTTCAGAAGCAGTGTCTGTCAAGTTGGAAGCAGAATGGAAGTGGAAGGTAAGACCTGTCATCTCCTCGTTTGCAGGGAATGATGCCACTCAGCACCTTGTTACTGGCATGTTGTTTGCAGCTAAGAAAACATGAAGTAGTAAGGCCAAATATCCTCATTAATATCTATAAATATGTGAAGAGTGGGTGTCAGGAGGATGGAGCCAGGCTCTGCTCAGTGTCATCTAGTGATAGGACATGGGGCAGTGGGTGTAAGCTG
>JAOXOE010032417.1:0-11022 GCA_028565055.1 Phoeniculus purpureus
CCTCTTTTCTCTAATCCCCTCCCTTTTCTCTGACCCCTCCTTTTCTCTGACCCCTCCCTTTTCTCTGACCCCCTTCCCTATGCTCTGACCCCAACCCCAGCTACAGCAGGACCCCACATCCTGACAGAGCCCAGCGCAGCCCCTCTTCAGGGTGGTGGCTACTCAGCCCTGGACACTTGGGTTTTTGGGGGGGGAGGGGGTGTGGGGTGTGTGTTCTGAACAATTGCTGCCGCATGAGAACCTGGGGAGGGGGGACCTCTGCGAGCCCCCGGTGGCTCTGTGGGGTGAGGGCAGGGGGTTTGTGAAGAAGCAGAGGCTTTCGCCGGGCAAACAGCTCCGGCAGCAGCCGGCGGAGCCGCTCTGTCAGTTCAGCATCTCCTCCAAGCCATTAACCACCCTAAAATAACTCCCGCGGTAATAACCCTTCAGACAGAGGCGCCTGTGCAGACAAAGGTGTTATTAAGTTAAATTACCCTAAAAGTGTTGGATTGACAGAGAGGTTCCGGCGGCAGCCGAGGGCTGGGCGATGCCCGTAAACAGTTCGCACAGGTGCCGCTGCGGGGATCGGCTCCGACGCTGCGGTTCGGGGCCCTTCTCTCGGCGTGTTGTCCCCTGGAAGGAATCCCGGTGCCTTTCGGCAGCCCTCCGGGGCTCCTGGTGCCTCCTCAGGGGCTCCCTGCGTTGCTGAGTGGGGGGGTCGCACCGAGCAGCCGCTGCTCCTCCAGCCCCCGTTGCAGAGGGCGCAGCAGTGGGGTCCCCACGGAGAGGGGTGCCCGGGGTGTCAGGCTGAGCTCTGGATGTGCTGCTGCTGAGGATCCAGCCGGCATGGGGCTGAGCAGGAGCCCCAGGGGTTCGCCTGGAACACTGCGTTTCCACTGCGTCTGGTCCCGCTGGGATCCCCCCCAGGTGCCAGCCCTGCTCTGTCCCCGCTGCGCTGACCCCGGGGCATTTAGGAAGTCATTTAGGACCGCTTGCAGCAGCCTTCTTGCAGCGCTGCGGGGTGGGGATGGTCCTGCCCAGCCCCTGGTCCCCAGGGTGGGCCATTCCTGACGGGGGGTGCAGAATCTCCTGGCCAGAGCTGGCCCTGGGGCTCTCCTGTCCCTTACGAGGCCTAGGGCAGCGCAGGCTGAGGAGCCAGGGTGAAGGGGGCTGAGCTGGCTTTTAGGATCAAACCTGTTCACCTGGGCTCCTTGGCTCCGCAGAGACCCCAGCCCTGCTGTCAAGCTGCTGTGTGAAGGGAGAAGCCCCGAAACCCCTGTTCCTGGAGATGTCCTGTCCTCCCCGGAGCAGATTCCGATGCCTGTTCCACATCAGAAGCAAGAGAAGCCTTGATCAATAATCGATAGTTAACTCCAGGGCATCCCAGAGCTCCTGGTGAATCTCCCGGCAGGATGGGCAGGCAGGCCACCAGCCAGGGCACCTGCCAGCTCCTCACTGGAGGGACCAAGGAGCAGCCCCTGGATGGGAGAGAGGGGGAAAATCCTGGGGTCACCTTCATGGCCCTGATGGGACAGAACAGGGAGATGTTGGGAGCGAGCTCCCATCCCTGCAGAAGCTCCTACCCCTTTGGAGCATCCAGCTCCATCCCTGGTGGGAGCTCCCATCCACTGTGGTGGCTCCAAGCCCCAGTGGGGTCACAGCAGCAGGAAATGGTGTCTCTATGGGGCCTGGCACTGGAACCCAGGTGGGTTCCCCCATTCCTCCCCCTCTTCATTTGGGGCTCCTGTGGGTGCTCTTTCCCATCTGGCTGGCTGTGTTGGCTCAGAGGCCAGAGGGAGGTGGTTGCTAGCCCAGTAGTCTGAGCTGCAAACAAAGGGAAACTGTCCCCCAAAGGGGCTTTCTTGAAGTGGGTCCTCTTGTTTCAGCTGCTCACCAGCTCCTGAGGTGCCAGCTGGGGTGGCACTGGCACGTAGGGAGCAGCACGACCCTGGACCAAGGGGCTGCCAGCCCACCCAGGAAGAGCTGGCTAATTGGCTGTGACGGGATTAGGATCCTACTAAATTGGAGTTGGAATGAGGGTTGAATCTACCCTGATGCAAACGTTGGAAAGACTGAAGCAGCCGAGCTTCAGGCACCTCCTGGTACCAAAGGCAAGGGGGAGCCCTGATTAGAGCAGCAGAGCAGGATGAGCTTTAGGCTCAGGTGGGACCTGTCTGAAGGCTTCTGGTGAAGATGAAGTGTCTGGGGAGGTGGTTAATCCCAATTTCCAGGGCTGTTTTATAGACCCTGTGGAATCCCAACACGGTTAGCGATAGCAGTGCCAGGCGTCAGGGTCCTTCTGCTCTGAGCATCCCTGAATCCCTGGGCACTGGGGCCAGGAAGCCCATCCTTCCCAGTAGCTCCTCTGGCTGGACCTTCCAGCAAACCCCCCAGCCCAAGGGGGGTCTTGCTAGAACCTAGCAAGACCATCCCAAACCTGACCTTCAGTTCACATCCATCCTCAGCCAGCACCCAAGTCCCCAGTCTGCAGGACAACCCTTGTGTGGGTTCTGTGTGTAGGGAGGTCTGGATGTTGCAGCAGGGCTCAGAGACCCCTCTCTTGGAGAGACACTTCTCGTGCGAGCACAGCAGGGACAAACCCACCACCCCCAGAGACATCACAGCTCTTTGGCACCAGCAGCTGCAGGTGGGATGGAGCTGGACCAGCTGGGAGTACTCCAGGTGACTGGTGTCTAGTGGCATGAGGGGTGCCTGGTGCCCTGCACAGCCTCCTGGAGCAGCTCTCTGGGAGAAGCTGGTGGGTACCGCCTTGCCCAGTGGGGCAGGTCCTTGTCCTGAAGTCACCAGCTGGTCCCTGCAGGGAGCTGAGAGGGGCTGAAGGTCACTTAGCTGGCAATTCCAATCGAATTAGTGACCTGGAGCTAGTTTGTGGGGTTTGCTAATGTGATCAGGGCTGGGGCAGCTGATGGTATCAATCACAATCTATTATATTGGCCATAATTAAATCCCCTTTGATGCAGCTGTTTACGCTGCCGATGCCCATTAATTAGTCTGACATCGTTAGTGGCTTCTGACTGGGAGCACTGGCCGCCCCACAGCGTTGCTGGGCAGGAACTGCTGAGGACAGGCAGACCCTCTTCTGCAGCCGGTGGGTCCCTCCATGGGGCGGTGATGGGGGGTGGGATGAGGCATGGGTAGGGGTACAGGCAGGGTGCCAGCCTGCAAAGGGGGAGGCTGGGTGGTCAGGGCAGGAGCCAGAGCTGCCCTTGGCTCTGAGCAGCAGAGTCAGACCAGCAGCACCACTTCGAGAGCAGCCCAGCTGCCCTCCCTGTGCCCCCAGCTGGTGCAGCCCCCGTGTAGGACAAGGGGTTTGTCGTCCCCGGTCCCTTAAAGCTCCCCTTGCTCGAGGAGCTGCTGTCGTTGTGATTAGTGTGGATTTCATGTGCTCCTTCTGAACCCCTTTGGCCTCCCCAGTGCCTCCCAGTGTAGGGCTGGGGTAGCTCAGTGGGACGCAGACATGATGGAGCTCTGTGCCCCCATCCCAGGGAGCTGCCAGTCAGTTCCCAGTGCCACCAGTTTGTCGGGATCAATATTCTGATGCTCTGTACACAAAATGCTGTTCAGAGCTCGACCCCACCGGGGGCAGCCCCTGCTCCTCCTGCCCTGGGTCCTGCCTGCGGTTAGGGCCGGCGATTCCAGCCCCGGGACGTTCCGCAGGTGCTCGGAGAAAGCCCTGCCAGGGCAGATGTCTGCGTTGGCGCTGCTGCCAGCAGTAGCGGTCACTATGTTCTCTCTGCCCCTTCCACCCCCCAGCTCTGTCGTTAGGAGGTGGAAGTGTAGAGCCCAAGATGCCCTCAGTCACTGCTCCAGCCAGAAGTGGGGGGGATCTGCCTCATCCTCTGCTGGTGCTGGGGTCCTGGAGGTGCCACTAACTCCATCAGTAGGGTCCAGGAGAGATGATGGGTCCATCACTGGGCACTTCTGCAGCAGCTTCCACCTCACCCCGTGGGACTGCCAGGTCAGGGCAGCAGGAGCTGGTCCTGCTGTGGGAACTGGGGTGGAATTTCCTGGCAGGTTCATTCTGTGTGGAGCCACTGGCAGCCAGCGAGGGGGATGCAGCCCCTTCCCAGCCAGGACTGCGGTGGAGCTGGAGCATCGCCCCAGGACACCCGGGCGGTGCCACCTCCCTGCTTGTGGGGCAGCCGAGGCGAGGGAGGGCGGGATGGGGTGACTCTGGGTTGGTCTGAGAACAGCCCCTGCTGTTCCCGACTCCAACCAACACCCGGCTCGGAGCCTTCCCCGCTCCCAGGCTGGGGAGCCGCGGGCAGCCCCCTGCTTACTATGCGCCGGTAATGAGGGCGAGGGCTGGCAGCTCCGTCCTGCCCCAACCTGGGGCCACCGGGAAAACAGAGCGAAGGAGGAGGAAAATCTGCTGGAATCTAATTGTGGAGGCGGGGGAGATGCGGAGGGAGAGGCGAGGATTGATAGCTGTCTGCTCGGCTGCACCTTCGAGCAGTCATTAGCATCTGATTAATTAGTTCAGGTCTGCTTTGCGAGCGGGAAGGGAGCGCCGCCCCGGTGTGGGGTCTGCGTGGGCTGCTGCGGGGAAGCTGGCGCTGGTCCTCGGGCTGGACTGGGTGCAGCACGTGGGGTTTACACCCCAGGTAAAAATCCCTGCACATCCTAGGTAGTGGGAGATGTGAACTGGGATGTGAAGCTGTGCACTGGGGAGCTCTGGGCTGGGCAGCCCCGGGGGGGCGGTTCTTGCAGGGACCAGGGGTCCACTGAGGTCCCAGAGACTAAAGGTACAGCCAGGACACCCAGCTGAGCGGTGCTGCCACCCCCTCGTTACTGAAGAGGCTGCTGATTACCTCCTACGGCAGTAGTGATGCTGCTGTTAGTCCTGCCAGGGCATCTGTGAGCAGCTGGTGGCCGTTGGGGCTGGGGTCTGCATCCCCCAGCGTCCCTACTGAGAGCTGATCTCCATCCCCTTAGCCAGCCCTCTGCCCTGCCAGGACCACTTAGCTGAGCCCTCCTTTGCTCTCTGCTCTGTTATTGCTTTTCCTGCATTAAAAGAAGTCCCCTGAAGCCCCAGACCTCATCAGCGGTGAGTGGTGCCCACTCAGGGTCCAGCCTGTCCCCAGTGCTAAGGGGCACTGGGGCATCATCCTGGCACCAAGGGCAAGGCCAGCCCCACTCGGGCTCCCGGCTGCTGGGAGGAGGCAGGAGGCATCTCCAGGCAGGAGGCGTCGCTGTGGTCCTTACCCAGACCCCAAATCTTCACCCCGCCGTTCCTCCTGCCCACGTTCCGGAGAGGCTGGGCAGCCCTTTGCCGGCTGCGTAGCCAACACCCGCCCTACGAAACGGTTAAAGGAGTGAGATGTATTTTAATAAACTCCCTGTAATGGCCAAACATTAATTGTCTGATGAATCCTCATAAATCCTTGTTGGAGCGCTTGGCTCGGAGGGTGACGGATGGCCCTGCCACCGCTGGCTGAGGGATTGTAGTGGGGGACGAGGTGCTGCCGAAGATCTGGACAAAGGCAGGAACCCGGGCTCCTCTCTGGTGGCCGAAAACCAGACCAGCACAAACAGGCGCTGCCGGGAGGGACGGGAACACCCCGCGGGATGTGGGGACGGGCTGCTCAGCCCCACGCATCCTCCCCGGGCCATCAGCAGGGCGACCCTCGCCCTGCCTGGACCTGGTCCCCATCAGCCGTGCGAGGTCTGGGAGGGCTCCAGGTGGGATGAAGTGGGGCAGAGGGGTGAGAGGCTGCTGCTGTGGCAGAGGTGCCCCCGTGCAGGCGTCGGGGCGCTCGGTGCTGATTTGCCTGAGGCAGGAGGGGAGGGAGGGAGGTTGGTTGGGACCCGCCGGCCGCGTTATTGAATTTGCTGCCGGCTCCCGCAGGAGCCGGGGCAGCCAGAGGTGACCCCGTGTTTGCTCGCGGTGACTTTTCCGTGAGCGGCTGTTAAAGACCGATTTTCTCCTTCGCTGGGGGCTGCAGAAACGGCAGCTGAGCTGGGTGAGGGGGATGCTCCTTGCCCGCGGCTTCCTTAGGCTGGGCTGGGCTCAGGGAGGTCCCTGGGACCCCGGAGCTGTGCCCAGACAGCCACTGTGACCGTGCTGAGACCCTGTGGGTGTTGATGCCGTGGAAACACTTCTCGGCATCCCTTTGCTCTGGCAGCTACTGCTCCCCCACTCCAGTCCTCCCAGGCACGTCCTGCCCCATCCCAGTGGGACCAGCACGTCCCAACCTGGCGTCTTGGGCTCACGTGTGGGTTCACAGTGAGTGAAGCACTTTGCGTACAGAGAGGGACGAGGGGGCCCATCGCCCAGCCTCTGCCGTGGGGGGTTTATTTCCTACCAATTCACCTCAGCGCCAGCTCCTGGAGCATCACCCCCTGCCTCGAGCTTGGAATCACAGCTGAGCGTGAGCGCATCGCCATGGATCGCGGGGTGTCAGGTGCGACTGCCTGGTGCCAGCGCCGTGCCAGAGCGAGTTGGCACCGTTACCCTGCACCGGGGCGGGCTGCAGGGTTCCTTAGCGCTGGGTCGGAGGGAAGGGAGCCAAGGCTGCCTGTTGAGGGGAACAAGTGGATGTGCTGCAGCCTCCTTATTCATCCCTGCTCCCGCAGCTCTTAGATCGGATGTCAGGCTCCCCCTGCCTGGTAACGGAGCCTGCCATCTAGCCCACGGCTCCCACCTCGCCCCGGGGGCTGTGGGCACCGCGGCAGCAGCCAAGGGCAAACCCACCCTGCAGAGCTGTGCCCACAGCAGGCAGGGAGATGCTGCCCTGGGCTGGCCAGCCCTCTCCTCACTTGGCTCCCTCCCTCCCACATCGCTGCTCTGGGTCTCTGTGCCTGCGGGCGGGCACTGGCGCATGGGGCTGGGCACTGGCTATGCCCGCAGGGAAGGATCTGAGCAAAGCTCAGGGCTTTGTGTAAATCCCTGGTGTGCAGGACCTGGGCTGGGGCGCTTTGCAAGATCAAACCGTGGCTCGGTGGTGGAGATGGCAACAGAGACAGGAGCTGCCTTCTCACTCTGAGCATCCCTTCAGGATCATTCCCTCATGAGCATCCCTCATGAGCATCTTCATGAAGAGATCTTCATGAGCATCCCCCCAGGATCATGTCCTCATGAGCATCCCTGCACGAGCATCCTTCTAGGATCATCCCCCTGTGAGCATCTCCCCCAGGATTATCCCCCCATTAGCATCTCCCCTAGGATCATCCCCCAGGGATCCCTGCACTGCACTGCTCTGGCTCCGAGGCTCCCAGTTGCCCTGAGGAGCACTGGTGGGCAGCAGCCCTTTGGATCGGGGGGCAGTGCTTAGGGCTGGTATTGGGGTCACTAAGGCTGAGGGGCTCTGCTTTGGCCCTCCATGGAGGAGCTGTTCTCCATCCTGGCTCCCACAGGTGCCGGGGTGTCCCAGGTTCCCAGCACATGGAGCTGCCATCCAGCTGGTTACTGGTTTCCCCCGTTAAACCCTGATGCTGGGGAGGCCTGGAGCTGGGGAAGCCCGACCACCTCCTTCCCATTTTCAGCAGCTCCCTGCCTCGTGCCCAGGTGTGACCGGAGGGAGTTACTGGCTCTGGATGAAGAGGGTTTCGGAGGGGGGGGCAGCCTGTCATTTGCCTCTCAAATAAATAGGTTCTAACGAGAAGGGATCTTTTTAATGGAGAGACTGGGGGAGTTCAGGCTGAATCCTGCCTGGCTCGAGGTCCTGAGAAAACAATTGGGATGAGCAGACTAAAGCCGAGAGCTCTTCATGCGACCAGCCAGTGCGAGAGGGGTTTAGGGCAGAAATTGAACCGTGAAGCTCCACTGGTGCAGCTGGAACGGGAAATGGGGAGTTTATGGGGCTGGGAATCGGTCGCGGCTGCTGCTCTGTCTCCCAGCGAGTGGGGCTGGAAGTGAAGAGGCACCGACACCCTGCCCAGCCCGAGCCACTCGCACCACTGGGGTGCTGCGGGAGGGCGGCACTTCCCGGGGCTCCGCATGGCCCTGGGAGCACTTTTGCTGTGATGGGTGTGAGGACCCTCCTGGGAGCAGCTCCAGCACTTTCCCAGGGAGCTCCTACTGACTGGGACCAGCACTGTCCCCCCCGTCCTCTGCCAGCCTGGACCTGCCAGAGTCCTCTGGTGCTGGTGCAGAAGCAGAGCTCCAGTCCAGGACTGCAGCTCCCACAGCACCCTGGCACCGAATCCCTTCCCAAACCCTTCTGTTTTGGGGGGGGATCTTCAGCAGCAGACTGAGGCCGTTTGCAAACCACAGGGGGAGAGCCCTTGGGAGAAACAGGGGGTGCAGGTATTCTCAGGGGCTCCCAGAGGAATCCAGCTCCCAGCCAGGCTGTGGCGGGCTGATGGGACAGGATGGGCAGCAGCAGGGTGAGGAGAGCCAGGGCGTTTTATTGCTCAAGTCTGTGGTAGAGGCAGGACCTGTTGGCTCAGTAGGGCTGGGTGCTGCTGTGGGTCAAGGCTGGATGATGCCAGGCAGGAGTCAAGAGTGGGTGCTGCTGTGGCTGAGGGTTGGGTGCTGCTGTGGCTGAGGGTTGGGTGCTGCTGTGGTTGAGGGTTGGGTGCTGCAGGCAGGGTGGGTGCAGCGGTGGCTCTGATCCCTGCCATTCCCCACAGGTGAGTGCAGCAGGCGAGGAGCAGCTCCAGAGCCGCTCTTCTCCCCCCATCGATGTGCACTCAGGGAGTCCTTAGTCCACGGGTGGCTGCCGTGCCGGAGAGCGGTGCCCGTGCCGGAGCGGTTCTGACTGCTGGCGGTGATGGGCACTTAGGGAGCCTTTAACTGGTGATTTGTGCAGGCACTGGCACCCAGTTCTAAAACACATTTGCCATCATTCCGGGGGTGTTTTAGCAGCACCACTTCACTACTCTGAGAGGTGAACAAGTGAACCCACCTGAAGTCTCCTGCCCTGCCTGCTCCAGGCTCCGTCTCACAGGGAAAGGGCTGCTGCTGCCTCCACGGTTGCTGAGGTCCTGGCACAGTCAGAACTGTGGGTTCACCTTCAAGAGCAGGTTGCCCTCATGGAGACAGTCACCCCACAGATGCCAGACCCCACTCCCAGGTCCCCTGGCTGTGGTTTATCCCCATGCACAGGGTACAGGGACACCCAGCGGGGTGGTGCCTGCGACCTCAGGGTGCTCCTGAGCTCCCTGTCAGGGCCCTCAGCTCTGTGGGTGCCAGTGCTCTGGTCCAGTTCCCAGCAGCAAGCCCCAGCCACAGGAGCAGTCCAAGCCACCAGGGAGTACTCGTGGCCTCAGAGGGTCCATCTCCTGCTCTTGCTGCCTCTCTTTCCCCCCTAACTCTGCTCCCAGCCTGGCTGAAGGAGCAGTGGGCTGAGCCGAGCTCCAGGGGATGAGGTTTCCATAGCGATGCTCTCCATTATTGCTCTGTCAGCTCCAGCTCTGCCTACAGCACCTCAAGGCTCCCCATCCTCAGTATCCAGGGACCCTCGTGCCAGCAGCCCAGACACACACTGGTGCCCCAGCACCCTCCAACCCCAGACCCCAGAGGGCTTCGGAAAGGGCAGGTTCCATGATCCCAGTGAGGAAAAGCAAATTCCAGCACAAAAGAGGAGCTCTGGGTGCTGCTCAGGACCTGCCAGCAGGCAGTGACACCCTGGGTTCATTAACACCCACAAGGGGCTCAACCCCATCACCCCTCTGCAGCACTGGAAGGTGCAGAAACCCAGCTCCCAGAGGCCTAAAGGAAC
This sequence comes from Phoeniculus purpureus, assembly GCA_028565055.1. Taxonomy (NCBI): domain Eukaryota; kingdom Metazoa; phylum Chordata; class Aves; order Bucerotiformes; family Phoeniculidae; genus Phoeniculus; species Phoeniculus purpureus. Next base: position 9,666 of record JAOXOE010032417.1, read on the forward strand.
TGATGGGACTGGCCTTGGCAGCTTTGGGAAGGGGGTGGTGCAGTCCAAATCCCCTTGGCAAGCTCGTGGGTCTCCCCAAGAGAGGGGACTGTGTTCCTGCTGTCCCCCCCAAGCCTGGACCTCCCCCTGTCCCATCCACTCTGTCAGGTTGTGGATGGGGGCTCCAGGGTGCAGACACCACTGAGCTGCACTGCATGGAGCTTCGAGGGGAGGCTGAGTCACTGCTGTTGGAGTGAGCTGCTCCTCATGGACACCACCTCCACGTGTGAGAAGCAGAGACCTCCCAGCCCAGCTCATCTCAGGGTCAAGGTCACCCCCCATCATCCTGAGGAGACCAGCCAGGAGCTTCCTGGGGTTCAGAGTGAGATGTGAGTTTTCAGATGACACCCGGAGCTCTGCGGAACCCATCAGCTCCTTGGAGGGAGACCCCAGGGCTTGGGAGGCTCCAAGGGGGCACAGAGAGTTCATGGCTGGTGTTGGGGGTCTGCAGCACCCAGAGCAGCACCAGGTGGGTGCTGGGGTTGGCAGTGCAGTGACCGGGGGTGGGGTGGGGGAAGTACCCTCGTGTTTTAGGGGCCGTGGGACAGGTGAAAGGATGACGAGGGCACTGGAATAGGAAACATCCCTCCTCCACTGAGCTTCCTGCAAGCGGGGGATGTTCAGGGAAAAACAAGTGAGTCATTGCCAGCAGCCGTGGTTCATTCTCAGCTCTTCTCCAGGCTCAGCTGCCTCTGCCTTCAGCTCCCCGCTCCGGGAAACCCCAGTGGCTGAGCACTGGGAGGTTCCCGAGGCTGAGCTGCTCTGACCCCGCTGGGCGCAGCCCGTCTTCCCCAGGAGGGAGGCTCCTGGGGTCCGTGGAGCTGCACAGCCTCTCCCGCCGGCAGCCTTGGCCGCGGCACAAACCGATCCAGCGCCGTTTCTGGTGGAGGAGGGAGAGAAATCACCCAGCAATTACTTACAGGAGATTTACCCCTCTGTGTGCGTCGAGGCTGAGGGTGGCATTTGCAGCGCGGCCCCGCCTGAGCTCCCCGCGCCCAGCGGCTGCGCCGGGGACGCGGCTGCAGAGCAGATCTTTAGGTGCAAATTGATTTTGCCATGAATATTTATGCGAGGAAGGAAGGGAGGGGGAACGCGGGGCTCGGCGTGGGATGCCGGAGCTGCCGCCCGCCCTCCTTTCGCCTGGAATAATCACTGGAATATTTATCATCTTCCCAGGGTTGGAGAGGGCATTCCGGGCTGCCGGAGCTGGCCGGGCGGGCGGCGGGGTGGTGGCGGGGTTTGCTCTGCCGCTGATTTGGAATGCACGGAGCATCCCCACACAGCAGCCTCACACAGCATCCCCACACACCCAGAATCC
>JAOXOE010032418.1:0-11022 GCA_028565055.1 Phoeniculus purpureus
GTTGCAACAGCATCAGGTGAACTTCGGCATGAATTTGTATTTCCCAGCCTGCTTATGCTAGAATATTTAAAGTAAGGAGAGTCACAGAGAGAGGGGTTAGAAGAGTACTGATAGATATCTTTTTTTTCACATTGTCTTTCTTTTCTGTCTCCTAAACTCTGGTGAGCTTACGAGCCACGATGGTAAATCTGTTTCTCAGGGAATCACAGAATCACAGAGCATTAGGGATTGGAAGGGACCTCGAAAGATCATCCAGTCCAGTCCCCCTGTCAGAGCAGGATCGCCTAGATCAAGTCGCACAGGAACACGTCCAGGGAAGGAAGGCATTGCCTCACACTAACAGCCCCATTTCTGAGCGATCGACAGGACCTGAAGAGAAATACACGTCGGAAATTACCATTTTTGGTTTAATCTGTACTTTTGCAGAAATCACAGGACTTTCAGTGACTGAGCACATTTTAGAGAGTGCTGATGTTTTCACAGATACTCCCTAAGCAGGAGAATCTGTTTAATTTTGTAAGTTATCAGAATATAGTTTCCTGATCAACTTGAATGAGAAGAGTTTTTCATTATAGCCTGTTTTCTCTGAAGGCTGATTTGCCCAAGCAGAGTTCTGCAGTCTTGGGTTACAGACTCTATGCTGATGTTCAATTCTGATCCAGACCCAGTTCCCAGTTACTCTTTAATTCAAATCCATGGCATTTTGCATTCATAACGTTATAGGCGCCAGAGCCTAAACAGAAACATGCTTTACACTTACTTGAGCGGTAGTAGGAGCAGGGTAGTGGTTTTCACAGTTCTAGAAAAAGATTCAGAAAGTCTGGGTGAAAGCATTTTACCCACTCTCGTTTTGAAAGTTTTTGGGTTTCTTTTTAATTGTCAGTTCAGCTCCTGTGAGAGAGGAAAACAGAAATAGATGCTTCTTTAAAGTGTCAAATCATAGCTCTCAGAAATAAATGTTCCAAAGAATGAACTATTCCAGCTTTATGGGATATGTTCTGAGAAGTCATAAATGTTGTCATTTATTCTGTTTTGCCCATCTTCATGCTGCAGTGCTTCATCCATGCATGTGAAGGAGAGAAGCAAAGACTTTAAGAAAAAGAGGTACCCAAGCAGATTTTTAGGTTGCTTGGTGTTCACTGATTTTCTCAATGGAGTCAGAACATCACTTTGTCCATCTGTCTGCTTGTGGAATGGCCTGGTTTCATTATATTTCACTGGAGCTTGAAATGATCATATTATTTATGAACTGGAAAGCAATGCATGACCCTTTCACTGGTAATGCAGTGCTGGCTCAGTCTTGGTAGGATACTGTGCTGGCTGCTTACTTAGCATTACTTAGCCCTCACGGCCTCAAGTTTCTTTGCCACAGCCCGAACTAGGAGTTGATGTAAATCACCGCTGTGCTGTTCACTTCGGAAGAGCTGATTTAGCTGTTTGAGAATGTTTCCTCATTAACCCAGCTGGGCAGAGGTCATGACCAGCAAAGATTGAAATCAAGAGTGGGATTTTTTCAATAGCAACTTGAAGTTGCCCTTTTTGGAGAAAGTCGACATTTCAAAGCCTGATTGCTTGGGCTCTTCTGTGCAGGCAGTGTATTCTGTGTGGGTAGCCAGAAAATCCATCTAGTCATAGCAAGCTTGTATGTTTTAGACAGTTCAGAGATACCGTGTTTTAAGGTGGAAGTGGTTTTTCAGAAAATTTGGCAAGGCAACTGTTGGCTGATTTTTTGACCATAGATAAGGGTAACCTCGATTTTGGTGAGGACAGACCACAACTGGTCTAAAAAGATGATGACAGTTTATTTAATTTCCATAGAAAATCAGCAGTTAGAGACTTGTAATACTAGAATTAAGTACTCAGAGGTGAATTGGTCAGGAACTCGTGCTGATGCAGTATCTATCAATACCATTGTTAGTCATGTGTTGGTGTGGGGCTGATTAACAGGTGCGTTTCAAGAGGGAAGAGTTTGTGTTTTGCCATCCTTGGCCATACATTTCTTTAGTGTCAAGGTTTGCCTTTACATAGGGAAAGCAATGGTGGCAAGAAGTTGAGACGATGTAGCTGGAGGGGAGCAGAGAAAATCACGGAATCACAGAACAACAGGGATTGGAAGGGACCTTGAAAGATCATCTAGTCCAATCGTCAGTCCAATCGCCCTGCCACAGTAGGATCACCTAGACCAAATCACAGAATCACAGAATCTCAGAACCATCACGGCTGGAAAGGACCTCCAGGGTCATCGAGTCCAACCTTCATCTTATTATCTAGCTGCTAGACCAGATCACTAAGCGTCGCGTCCACTCGTTCCTTAAATCACACAGGAACATATCCAGGTGGGTTTTAAATGACTCCAGAGAAGGAGACTCCACAACCTCCCTGAGTAGCCTGAAGCAGCAGCCTGGGGTGAAACAGTCTCAAGAAAGACAGAGATAAGAAAAACAGAGCTGGAAATCAGTGCTCATAGTAAATAGCTGTAGTGCTGCTGCCACCGTTACTGGCATAGCCACACTTCAGGTTGTTGCATGAAATGGGGAGGGTGAATTTGGATAATTCAATGAGGAATAAACCTCCTTAGTTCTTAGCCAGGTGCTCCTTTATTAGAGGAGGCTTGAGCAGCTGATATGCAAAGCAGCATTCAGTTGAGCAGCCATCAGTTTCACAAGTAGTATTCATTTACTATAAGTCCGATCCTGGACATACACGAGTCAGCCCTCCTGCTGTTCGTCTGGTCCTGCTAGGGAGCAGTCGCTCTCACAAACAGCAGTATCAATATGTATACTATTGGTCTGACACCTAGACACTTATGAACAGCCTTTATGATGTAGGTCTGGTCCGGCTGGTGCTCATAAGAAGCAGTCAATAGTGTGACCAGTATCATTTATTCATACGTGCAACATTATCTACAAGTTCTGTGAAATTGCCTTGGATAGGGACCTACAACAGACAGTAATTTGTAGATAGGCACTGTATGCCTCAACCAGACCAACAAACATACGAAATAGATACAGACACACAGTGAATCTGCTGGGCCACACTGTCTTACCATCACAGAGTTGAGATCTGGAAGGGAGGAGAGGAAAACCTATAGAGGTGCCCTTTACGATCTTTTGGTGTCAGGTTCAGGGTTCTCTCCTACCTCTATCTCATGTCTACTTGCTGCTGCTTCTTTCTACTTTTTCCTACTTTTCCCTACTTTTAGTCCCTCAAAAGACTGAGATTTTTACTTTGTGTTAGGTGTTACATGTGTGTGAAGATGTCTGTAGACAAAGAGTCTCCTTGGGGGTAGCAGTAAGCACAAAGATCTTGATGGGTGATTTAGCTTTTGACTAGCTTATCTGTGCAGCCATTGTGTCCCTCACTCTTCTGAGAAGAGAGAATCAGACCACTTCAGTCCATCCTTTTGTGTCAATACAGCTCCTCACCTTCACTCTCTCCAATGGGGTCTAATTTTAGACACAATTCAAAGGATGCTTATCTTTCTGTTGACTTGGTTGAGTTTGTGTTGTCTATTTGGGCTCTGCTCCACAACACAGGTGAAAGCTGCTCTGTGTGAACAGTGGGAGTGCAGCTCTGGTGCTGCCTTCAGAGACTGTGAGTAGCTTGCATTGAAGACAGAGCTCCGGGCGTCTTTTGGTGTGTGATGCTGCATCTAATTTAAATAGTTGTTAAAAAATGTGATTTTTATGCTGTTTGTCATCTTCTTGGGCTGCCCATGAGACTATTGGAGTCCGTATGACTGTTGAGTGATTTATGGGTTCTCTTATTGCTAAAGTGTATTATAAAAACTGTAAATTGCAGGACAGCAAGACATAATTAAATCAGTAAAAGGCAGATTTCCTCATACCCTGCCATATCCTCAGAGTTGCCCTCAAAGTGGTGTTAAGCCTCTGCTGGAACAACTCATCTTCTGTCAGAGGCTCTCAGCTGCCTGCTCTAGGTTGGGGTTTGTGGTGAAGGACTTTGTAGTGGCCAGTGCTTACCTGCTTATCAACACTACAGCCTTGTATGTTGTTACAAACACACAGCTGTAGTTTCTACAGGTTGTTAGTCTTTCCTGTGACAACAGCAGTCTGTACAGGCACTGCTCCTTAAGAGTTAACCGACCCTTCAGGGGAAAGTGGGAGAGGCCCATGGGCAACATGATAGCACCCCCTGTCTCCTCCCTGGTAGTCAACACCATGTTTTCCATTCTGAGGCACTTGACACGTAGTCTCTGCTGCTGCCTTGTCTCAAATTAGAGTCTTTTTTCTGGGTCTGTAATTTCAAAAAGTGTAAACGTGGTGCTTAGGGCCATGGTTTAGTGGTGGACTTAGTAGTGTTGGGTTAATGGTTGGACTCGATCTTAAGAGTTTTTTCCAGCCTAAATGATTCCATGGTTTTGGTTTCTAAGTGTGATGCACAGCTATGGAGAATGAGTTGCTGATGGGACATCAAAGAAGCCAGAAGGGGCATCAGGTGTACGGCGGAAAGGACTGGCTTCACCCTTTCCATTTCCTCAGACTTCTCATGAGTTCAGGAAATGTGGTCATCAGGAATTTGCAGTAGGGTAGCTTGGCGTAATACAAAAGAAAACAAACCACACTGCCACCACCCACAGCTGCTCTTTGCCCACCTGTCCCTAAAATCCACAGGGTCTAAGTCAGAGCTCCTAACCAACACACAACCAGTTCAAGCCTTTTTGCATTGCTGTGACCCTTCCACAAGGCTCCTCAGAGCTAACCCACCCTCCCTTTTCCCTAACAGCTCGTAAGTAATCATCGGTTAACCAGGAATTTTCCCCCACACTTCCCAATTGTGAAGAGATTGGAAACTGCTATGTCCATAATGGGAGGGAGAGGCTCCCAATTTTATGGTATGCGTGGTAATAAAAAGCAAAGCAATTGTCACATGTGTTTTGGCTCGGCTGGTGACAAGAAGCAGATGTGTGGCACGCCGTTTCCTTCACTTGCAGGGCTGCCAAGTGATGCAGAATTCTTCAGTGTTTTCTGCTTTTCGTTGCAATTTAATCTTCTCGTGAATAAACCGAACATGACAGTGAGTCCGTCCAGAGCAGCCGCACGGTTTGACATTGCTGTGACTTCTCAGAGAGTGCTTGATTTACATTTATTTTTGAAGTAAAGTAGGGGAAGGATTGTATTTATCTCGTGGTGAAAAGATGAAATGTCTTTTCAGGATAGACAGCCGTAAAAAATGCACTCTCAGTTTACAAATAATGGCTGCACAGAGGCTGGTGAACTTTTATGCAGCTTAGAACTTTATTTATGTGAGTTTAGATGCACTAATGTCCTCTCAAAAACACAGGCATCGTGAAAGAGTTGGGGCTGTTTAGTTTGACTAAGAGGAGGCTGAGACCTCATGGCTCTCTACAGCTATCTAAAAGGACATTGTAGAGATGTTGGTGCTGGTCTTCCTCTCACAGGTAATTAGCGACACAACCAGAGGGAAGGGCTTCAAGCTCCAACAGGATAGGTTTAGACTAGACATCAGGAGAAAATTCTTCATTAAAAGAATGTTCAGTCACTGGAATGGGTTTTCCAGGATGGTGTTTGAGTCCTCATCCCTGGATGTGTGTAAAAGTCGCTTCAATGTAGTGTTGGGGGATCTGGTTTAGGGGTGAACTTTTAGAGTAGGGTTGGTGGTTGGACTCCATGATCCCAAGGGTCTTTTCCAACCTGAATGATTCTATGATTAAACCCAGTTTAATCTAGCAAATCCAGTATCAAGGTTGTGCCACGTACCAGGTATACCTGTGAATGGTCATACAGGGATGTCTGTGGGATGTTCTTCCCATCAAGTGTATCACCAGGGTATCTGTACCATTCACATTGAGGTTTTTGGATATTTAGATGTTGTGATTGATTTCCACTTTGGTATCAAGGTGTTCTCCTGGTGTGAGTCTTCCTGAGCTCTCGTCCTCAGTGGTATGCTGTGACAGCAAGTACTGCAAGCCATTTGTGTTAGGTGAAAAAGCACCGTTCCTTTCTCATATAATCTTGAAATAGAGGATCCAGAGCGGATCCAGAGAAGGGTAGCAAGGCTGGTGAGTGATCTGGAGAACAGGCCTCGTGAAGAATGGCTGAGGGAACTGGGGTTATTTAGTCTAGAGAAGAGGAGGCTGAGAGGAGACCTTACTGCTCTCTACAGCTGCCTGAAAGGAGGTTGTAACGAGGCTGGTGCTGGTCTCTTCTCCCAAACTACTAATGATAGGATGAGGGGAAATGGCCTCAAGCTGCATCAGGGGAGGTTTAGATTGGATCTTAGGAAGAAGGTGTTTCCTGAGAGAGAGGCTGGGCACTGGAACAGGCTTCCCAGGGAGGTGGTGGAGTCCCCATCCCTGGAGGTGTTTAAAAAACGAGTAGCTGGAACACTTCAGGCCATGGTCTAGGGCTTAGGGAGCTGAACTTGATGTTCCTGGAGGTCCTTTTCAGTCCTTATGATTGTATGATTCTATGATTATGGAGCTTATTCTCATGCCAAAACCTGCACAGGTGGGTCTGACCCATTTGCAGAGATTCAAATAACTATGAGGTCAGTCCTCAAGCCTTGACAGTTTTACCAGATTGTCTACAACGTAGACAATTGAGCCCATCAAATCAGAGAACTTCTCTTTAACCATGTAAATCTGGGTAATAAACTTCGTTGTAATAATTACCAGCTGAGTAGATGCCTCTTTGGGGCAGGCTGTATGCAAAACACTCCATTGTAAATATCCAAATCAGACTCATAAAATGCTTCTAGAGCTGCAGAGCGTTTCTGAGCTTCATTTTCGATTAGAACAGTGTTTTTTTCTGCAGATACAGCGTGCGTAACTGCCACTGCTGGAAATGTGGATTTGATTTTGCTAGGCAGTAAAAGGAACTCCAGTTCTCACTGTCTCCCGGCTTCCATGATTGCTTGGGATTTAAAGAGCAGTGCGAGGAGATCTGCTTTGCTTGTGCTCAGGGGTATGTGCAAATGCAGTGAAAGCAGTGAAGGTCTCAAAATTGGGAGGAAAAGAAATGTCACTAAGAATTATAATGCTGCATGGTGAGTGGGCCGGTTAAAAGAAACTGGTAAAGAAGAAGGACTAGAACTCTTTGCCCCTCTGCTTGCTTTCCCTGAATTTTGATTGAAGATGGCAATAATTGTAGACTAGTAGGAGTTGGAAGGAGCCTCTGGAGATCATAGAATCATAGAACCATTAGGTATTGGAAGGGACCTTGAAAGATCATCCAGTCCAATCTCCCTGCCACAGCAGGATCCCCTAGACCAAGTTGCACAGGAACACATGCAGGTGGATTTTAAACGTCTCCAGATCATCTAATGCAGTCCCTCTGCTAGGGTAGGATGCTTTAGAGAAGATCACAGAGGAATGAAATGGATTTCAGGTAAGTAAAAGAGCTCCTTAATGCTGTGTAAAGCCGTAGAAAAGGGGTGACTATGACAGAACAACCAAAACGGAACAAAATCCACATCTTTTTAAGAACTAGCCTAAAACTGTTCATCTGGAAGTACTGGATTTGTCTTTAGCCATTGCTGTGTGCGTGCTTCCAGCGCTACCGTAACTGGGGGGTGTAGAAGAATCTTTAACATCTGTTAAACGTTCTTAGTGTGCATTTTTAGTAAGATTACTGAGAGGAAGCTTTTCTACTGAAGACCATAAAATCAAGTTTCAAGGCAAAGTCTTGCTTTAAGTGCATTACCAAAGCAAACAGACATTTCAGAGACTCTAGCAGTGTTAAAATCTGCCTTACAGGGGAATGCAGGCATTTGTAACAGTTCCACATCAAGACTAAAGCCACTTTCCTCTCTTGAGTTCATTAATACCCATTGTAACTGGAGTTGTTTGTCCAGTCCAAATGACTGATTTCTCCAGATGATTCAGGACAAGAAATGGAGGAACAAACCCCCAGCCATACTCCTGCTGTAAGAGATTTTATTATTTTAAAATACTGACTTTTTCTCGTCATAGAAAAGTTTTCCGTTTTGCTTCTGTTCCTTGAAGAGTGTTGGAGCCTCCACAAATACTTTCACGTTCCAAAGAAGTCCACGAGCAGAATATGATGGCTGCCAGCGGTGTATTTTGGAAAGCTCTGCAGCACCCTGAACACTCAGTTATATCATCAAGTACATGCAGCAATGTATTTTATGGCTGAAGAGCACAGAGATGAGAATTTGTGATGAGCTGTACGGTATAATTTGAGCACTGCAAGGCTGAGCGATGAGACATTGTGTGGCAGTGGGGAATTGGCTGCGTTTCTTAATTGCTCATGGCCAGGCTTTTATCTGTAGACTGTTTTTATAAAGGATGGTTTTTGTAGGTATAACTGAATTGCACTGGAACCCTGATGCACTACACTCAAACAAGATCTCCTTGTCAGGTGAGCAATTACTTAGGAATAACAAATTGAAAGCTAAAACACGAAGCAGTTGTTTAAAGTAAGCACCAGCTTTTTTAAACTGCGTTCCCTCCAGAAACAGCAGTAAGGATTTCTTACTCCTTTTTTGCAGAAACAGTGGAATTACAATAGCTTGGTTTGTGTATGAGTAACTGTCTGCAGAAATCCCGCTGGAAAGAAGAAAGCTCATACGTTAGTCCTGTACTTCTTCCCTTCACAGCAGTTCAGCAATCCCACAGATCCCCTAGGCATGAGCAAGATGCGGAGGTAGGGCAGGCAGCAGTATTTCATACTGATGCTCTATGCATGGTTAGTGTTATGTATTCAAACCCAGGTTCTTAAAACAAGAAGCTATTTGCTAGCAGAAGGGATTTGGAAGGGTAGTTGCAAAGTTTAGATTGCTTTCCTTGCTTTATTCCCACCCACAGGTCTTGCCCTTGACTGTTACTCAGATTGGCTTTGGTTGGGTTTTATTTTCTGCAGGATGTGCACAATTGCAGTGGTTTTTTCAGAGGGCTGAAAATACCAGTTGTGGGGAAAAAAACCAGCTCTAAACCATTTACTTGGTGAATAAGAGCAATCTGTTAACTTTTGGGGTTATTGTGCAGAGTGGGCAAGTGCTGACCTAAACTCTTACCTGTCCCATGCTTTACTCCTCTGCGGTCCACTGCTGGTGAGCTCTGTGGTGCTAGGTGCACTCCTGTGGCTGTCACAGGGGGGTTCTATGTGATATCATGCCACCCTGAGTGGGGAGAAGAAGGTTCCTAAGAACCTCTCAGTAATTCTTTCACTTTTATCCCAAATACCTTTAGCTCTTCACCCGGAAAGCTTCTTACAGAACTTAATTGCCCACGTATAGAACAGCATTTCCTTCTTTAACTTGCTAGCTGGTTTCTATCAAAGTGAAGGGCAGTACCACGCACTCTTCCGTGGCGAGCAGTCAACTAGGTAAAATAACCTCAGTGTGAGGTGGTAGCAGTTAAATATATTTCAGACAAAAGCTACTCCTGCAGCTGAGATGATCAAGCATATTATAATTCTTTCTGAAGTTACTTCTCATTTGCCCTTTTCTCAGTCGCTTCAGAATTTCTATCTGAAGGTTTCAGCGTTTCATGGCTCTGGCTGTTTAAGTAAAATCACTCATTAAGTGAACAGAATTGCCCATCTTTCTTGTAAAACATTCATGTTCTGTGGTTTTCCTGTCCCCTTAGAGTTATCGGTGCTTTCTGTTTCCCTGGGGTTCTTCCCTGAGGTTGTAAAACAACTGCCATGAAAGTTGTTCCACGACCAGCACTTCAGCTGCATGCATTCAGTTATCTAAGAGAGCAGCTTGCTCCAGATGGGGTCTGTAGGCACTGAAGGTTGGTCATCCAGTGCTGAATCAGAAATTCAGTACTGCTGCTGTAGTAGGAAATAACAGCGACCCCCTAACACAGATTCCATCTGAAGTGTTGGCAAGCAAACTCGTATTTGGCTTCTTGATATACATTCCACATCTCTCAGAGGAATAGAAGGCCAGTGTCTTGTCAGTGTTTAGATTTATGATTCATTGTTAAAGGACCAAATGTTCTGCACAAACATAAAACCTGGGAGTGGAAATATAAATTCTTGTAGTGTTTTCTTTGACACAGCTGCTTTGACTGTAGGGAGTCTTATTTTACCATCTTTACATATCTTAATGATGCCACCAGGTACTTTTTTCCTTCAGAAGATTTATTACTTCTCAGTTAAGTGAGAGATGAGAAAAGTATTAAAAAAAACAACCCCAAACAAACTGAAATATCTCTCCTGTTTTGCTCAGGAGCTTTGTACTCAGTTTGCATGGCAAGGTTTTGGTAGTGGAGAAGCTACAGCGGTTGCTTCTGTGAGATGCTGCTAGAAGCCTCCCCTACGGACTGATGGAGCCAAGGCCAGCTGGCTCCAGGAGTCATGTAGGAGAGATCAATGTGGGAGGAACCCCAGGCAGGGGAAGAGTGTGAGGAGTCCACACAGAGCAGAGACAACGTGCACTGGACTGACCACAAACCCTTTTCGCCATCTCTCTGAGCTGCTGGAGGGGACAGTGTAGAGAATTCTGGACTAAAGCTAAGGCTGCAGAGAAGTGGAGAGTGTGGGGTATGAGGATGTTCTAAAATTTAGGTTTTATTTCTCATTACCTTACTTCAATTACTTGGTGACAAATCACAGCATCACTCTGGTTGGAAAAGACCACTGGGATGATCGAGTCCAACCATCTACCCTACCTTGAAAGTTCACCCCTAAACCAGATCGCTCAACACCTCATCCAAATGATCTTTAAACACATCCAGGTATGGCGATTCAGCCACCTCCCTGGGAAGCCCAGTCCAGTGCCTGACCACCCTTTCTGTGAACATTTTTTTCCTCATATCAAGTCTAAACCTACCCTGTTGTAACTTGAACCCATTCCCTCTTGTTGTATCACAAATTGCTTGTGAGAAGAGACAGCACCAACCTCTCCACAACATCTTTTCAGGTAGTTGTAGAGAGTGATGAGGTCTCCTCTCAGCCTCTGCCTCTTCAAACTAAACAGCCCCAGCTCTCTTAGTCTTTCCTCATAAGATTTATTCTCCAGGCCCTTCACCAGCTTAGTTGCCCTCCTCTGCACCTGCTCCAGCACCTC
>JAOXOE010032419.1:0-11020 GCA_028565055.1 Phoeniculus purpureus
ACCCAGCTCCAGCTTTGCTCCATTGCCCCTAGTCCTGTCGCTACCTGATATCCTAAAAAGTCCCTCCCCAGCTTTTTTCTAGGCCCCCTTCAGTTGACCAATGACTGCTGAGTATTAGATTTGTGCAAGTATCCTTACTCCATATGGTTCTTCATCTCTGCTTTTACCTTCCATAGAACCATAGAATCACAGGGTCATCCTGTCCAATCCCCATGCAAAAAACAGGGCCATCACTCACCAGACCAGATTGCTCAGAGTCCCATCTAACCTGATCTTGAATGGCTCCAGGGATGGGACTTCCACACCTGTCTAGGCAGCCTGTTCCAGTGCTTCCCCACCTTCAGATTAAAGAACTCTTTCCTCACAGCCAGCCTCAATGTGCCTTTTTCCAAATTTTTGGAAGGTCACTATAAGGTCCCCTGGAGTCTTCTCCTCTTCAGGCTGAACAACCCCAACTCTCTTAAATAATGAGCTTTTGTGTTCAGAGTGCTTCAGAGCATCATACTCTCTAAGGTAATCCTGATTCCCCATGTGTTTTGGAGTTCTCTGTTTCTTCTGCATTCCCACAGGGTTTCAGGTTTTCTCTGTCATGTTCTGACTCCAGATCCTGGTGTCCTATTGATTTTTTCTCCTCCAACCCTGCCCGTTCAGTGCAGGCAAATCCAGAGACCATGTTCATAGCAGCCACAGCTCGTACTGGTTACTGACTACTTTGAAGATCATTTACTAAAAAGCTCCACAGAAGCATTGTTCTCGCATTACTGCTGAATTTGGAAGTTCTCCATGTTGCTAGTTGCTCCGCTAGATTCAGACCTCGTCTCATTTTGCTTTCACTGTAAAATCCATGGTTTGCATATTGGTTTTAGTCTCCACTTCTTTTTTACCCCCGAGATATCAAATCCTAACTGCTTTGTTGGATATATGGATTTCTTGCTTTCTTGCCTTTGTAGCCCGAGGGCAGCCTAAATTCACAATTAAGATATGGGCAAGATGGGAAAAGAGGACTGTTTGCTCCATGAACTCAGTAGCATTAACCATTAACTCTGTCTCTGTTTATTTATTTTTTATGAAGGAAGAATTGGAAAATTTAATAACATCTGTATCTCACTTGCACTGATGTATGGGTTTTAGTGAGGTGGGATGCTAGAGAAAGACTTCTTTCTCTCCGCCTCATTTTTTCCTCTCTTCCTTTCTCTCCTCCTTTCTACCAGCAAATTTACAGAGAAGAAGGGAGTAGAAAGATGCAGCAGATCTCAGTCCTCACTGCAGCCTTTCCTCATCCCCGCCTGGCAGAATAACGCTGCTTTCTTGTTTCTGGGGTTTCTCAGCTGGTAGGAATTCAAAATATTTGTAGCTGTAGGAAATTGCATCAGTGCTGATGGCCTAGGGCTCGAAATGCCAGGTGTTACCTAAGCGGAATGGCACTGTGGTGGGAGATCAACCTGGGGCAAGAGAAGCTAAGCACCAGGGGTAGAAGGGCTCCTAGGTGACCCTGAATCGGAGTCAGGCAGAGAAGCAGTGCCCTGACTGCAGAATATCTATTGGCTGCTGCTGGAGCTGAACACTTGTGCTTCATGAGACACACAGACCATGGTGGCAAAGGCAAAGACTCCATGAAAAGGTGAGCAGATAAGGAGTAGAAATTTTTGCCTGGTAGGAAGAAAGAGGTTTCCTAAAGAAGGATCAAAGCTGAGGAAAACTCAACTAGCCTTAACCTGCAATGCTTCTTCCTTTCAAGGCTGCTGTTTGACACAGGAAACTGATGCAGTTATGCCCTGCCCCTTCCCCTCACTGGTCCACCCCTCTACCCCTGGTATAACCTGTCTAGCAGATTTAAAAATTAATTATGAGCACACCCAGGAAACAAGACGACTTGACATAGGAATCTATGGACATTGCTCCTTACTGGGAAGTGGAAAAAAACTGTCAGCCTCACCTCCCAGCAGTCTGGTCAGGAGAAGTAGGGAAGACCAACCTGGCAAGGTGATGGAGCAGAACATCCTGAGTGCCGTCAAGCAACATGTATGAGACAACCAGGTGATCAGGCATAGCCAGCATGGGTTTAGGGAAGGATGATCCTGCCTGACCAACCCAATCTCATTCTACGACTGGGTGACCTGCCATGTGGATGAGGGGAAAGCTGTGGATTGACATCATCTGCCTAGACTTCAGAAAAGCCTTTGACACAGTCTCTCACAGCATCCTCCTGGAGAAGCTGGCAGCCCATGGCTTGCATGGATACACCCTCTGCTGGGTTAAAAACTGGCTGAAGGACTGGGCATAGAGAGTGGTGGTGAATGGTGCTGCATCCCATTGGTGTCCAGTGACCAGTGGTGTCCCAAAGGGATCAGTACTGGGCCCAGTTCTATTCAACACCTTTAGTGATGACCTGGATGAGGGGATCGAGTCTACCCTTAGTAAATTCACAGATGACACCAAACTGGGGGAGAGTGTCAATCTACTGGAGGGGAGGAAGATGCTGCAGAGAGATCTGGACAGGCTGGATCAATGGGCTGAGGCCAATGGGATGAGGTTTAATGGGGCCAACGGCAGGGTCCTACACTTTGGCCACAATAACTCCCTGCAGCTACAGACTAAGGGAGTAGCAGCTGGAGAGCAGCCTGCCAAAGAGGGACCTAGCAGTACTGGGTGACAAATGGCTGAACAGGAGCCAGCAGGGTGCCCAGGTGGCCCAGAAGGCAAATGTCATCCTGGCTTGTATCAGCAATAGTGTGGCCAGCAGGACTAGGGACATAATTCTCCGCTGTACTGGGCACTGGTGAGGCCTCCCGTCGAGTACTGGGGGCAGTGCTGGGCCCCTCACTTCAAGAAAAAGACGGTGGGGGCTGGAGCAGGTTCAGAGGTATTTAGCCTAGAGGAGACATAGGGGGACCCTTCTCCCTCTCTCCAACTCCCTGAAGGGAGGCTGTAGTCAGGTGGGGGTCAGGCTCTTCTCCCAGGCAACCAGCGCCAGGACAAGAGGGGAGGGTCTCTTGTCTTGTATCTTAGGAAGCCCTTCCTTATGGAAAGAGGGATCAGAGACTGGAATGGACTGCCCAGGGCAGTGGTGGAGTTCCCATCCCTGGAGGCGTTTAACAACAGCCTGGCTGTGGCCCTTAGTGCCCTGGTCTGGCTGCTGTGGTGATGTTAGGTCCTGGGGTGGATGAGCTCAGAGGGCTTTTCCAGCCTCAATAGTTCTGTGATTCTGTGCTTTAAACACAGACATGTAGATGAAATCATTACATGCAGATGTTATAATTAAATCAGAGGCTTCATTATGTACTTTACATGAGCTATTTAAAATATTTATTTTGCTTATTACTTTATTTCTCACCTCTGCTTTAAGATATAGCAAAACATAATAGTACACAAAACTTCTGGAAGAGATTACCTGAGACTGGATAAGATGGAGATTTTGCTTCACAATTTACTAGTAGCTAAATGTATTTTCCTCAGTGAATTCTGAGTGTCACAAAGTTTCATCATTAGACTATGAATGCTTTCATGACAGGAATTTTTGAGTGGCTTTTGGGACACCTGCTCTGGAGTGGTAAGAATAATAAACCCACCAGGTTTGAATGATCTGGAAATATTTTGTGATCACAGAGTCACAGTCACAGACTGGCTCAGGTTGGAAGGGACCTCAGAGCTCATCTACTCCAACCCCATGCCATGGGCAGCGACGCCTCTCAACCAGACTTGGTTGCTCAAGGCCTCATCCAACATGGACTTGAACACGTCCAGGGAGGTGGCAGCCACAGCCTCACCACCAGGCAATCAATTGTAGAGTCTCTCCACCCTTGCACTAAAGCACTTCTTCCTAAGATCTAGTC
Source organism: Phoeniculus purpureus (assembly GCA_028565055.1). Classification (NCBI taxonomy): domain Eukaryota; kingdom Metazoa; phylum Chordata; class Aves; order Bucerotiformes; family Phoeniculidae; genus Phoeniculus; species Phoeniculus purpureus. Next base: position 3,834 of record JAOXOE010032419.1, read on the forward strand.
TAAACCTACTCTCCTTCAGCTTAAAACCATTTCCCATTGTCCTATTGCTAGATCTCCTTGGGAAAATCCCTCTCCAACTTTCCAGTAGGAATCTTTCAGGTATTGGAAGGCAGGAACAAGAGTCTTCTTGGAAGGCTGAACAATCTCAACCTGTCCCCATAGCAAAAGAGCTCCAGCCCTTGGATCATCTCTGTGGCCTCACCCACCTCTCTGTGGACTTGGTATTGAGTTCCTTTTGGTTTCCATCCTAAAGGGTGACCCCAGCTGACCCCAGAACAGCACTTACATATCTAAGTGTCCTACATATTGGTTCTCATAACAAAAGAATGTCACAGGATTTTCTGAACTGAGCTCAATGTCCTTAAGGTATTTTATCACTGGTTCAGGAGACTTTAAAAGTATGCAACGTGGCATGTCATCTTATGATGCTCCACATTTTATATTGGGGCCTATATTGACAAGACAAGGGGCAATGGTTTTAAACTGAAAGAAAGTGGGATTAGATTGGACATAAGGGAGAAACTTTTTAGGATGAGCATGGTGAGACACTGGAGCAGGTCGTCCAGAGGTGTTGCAGATGCCCCATTATAAGACGTGTTCAAAGTCAGGTTGGATGGAGCTTTTAAGCAATCTGATCCAGTAGAAGGTGTCTCTGCCTGTGGCAGAGTGGGGTTGGACTAGATGATCTTTAAATGTCCCTGTCAGACTTTGATTAACAACACAAAAGATGGCTCAAACGACTGTAAGCAAAGAGAAGATAATTTCTGAGCAGGGTAATGGAGGAGTCTGCACTTAGTGGCAGAGATCAGCACTGTGCAGTGGTCAGGTCCCAGAGCTCTGCCGATCTATCTGCAAAACTATCCTCAAGCACTGAGAACACAGTGAGCTGCTATCTGTCTCAAGGACTGACTGGCCAATGCTTTGTCTTAGACCCTGAGAACAAAGATCCCCAGACTGTTGTGGGGGAGGGGAGGAAGAAAAAGACCTCTGGCAGCAGGGGTAAAAGGAAGGATTGGAAAGGTACAGGGGCACCTTCAGTCCTCTCCAGCCTGTAGCCAGGAACAGAGAATGACACAGGGACTGCTGGAGAGACTGCAAATCTGTGAAGCTGAGGGAGTGAAGCTGTCTACATTCCCTGCTGTTCATGAAGCTGAAACTGGATGATGAGTGAGGCAGGGTAGGGGGAGCCAGAGTTTGCAGTCCTAAGTGGTGATCTGATCTCTTAACTCTTTTCTGTCACTCTTCCCTTTTCCTCTACTCTACTCTGAGTTGGGCATTCAGTAACTTCAGTGATTTTTGTGCCTTCTGAGTTTGAAATCTGATAACTTCAGTAAACATAAGTCATGTGGGACTCATGGTATAAATCTCCTTAATTTGACCCCAAGTGAATTCATGAACCCGAGTCACTCCCTTCTTTTAAGATCAGGATGTGACAGTCCCTTCCAACCCAATCCTTTCTACAATTTCATGGATAAAGTACAAAGTACTTATATGAATGTATCAACCTGAGCACATATCGTTCCATTTACCTTCCAAATATTTGAAAATCAATCAAGCACTTGCAAATAAGTGAATTCTCAATGTCAGGGCCCTGAGAATCCCAGGAAAACACTCAACTGATTTCACGTGTCCCAATTCCCCGAGAAACACCAACCTGAAGCTTTTGGGATAGCAGACACACGTGAAAACATGCATCACTATGGAAATAAACACCTCTGCTCTATAGAGAAAAGTATTGGTAAAAATCCTCACTTCTTTTTATATGTCAAATATCTTTCAAGTAAAACAAAAAATAGGAAAAATAGGGGCTTTAATTGCTGAATTTTGTCCTGATGTGCACAAATACAGAGCTTCCTTGACCTTTTGAGGGAGGTCTGTGGACTTCTCTTTGCACAGCAAAGAATAGCGTAAGTGTGGAGTGTGGAACAGATAAAGGTACAGTAACAACTCCAAACCTGTGTGACCAGTGCCGTATCACAAAGCCGAAGAAATAGGAAAAGTGTGGGAAAAGGTGAACAAGCCACAAAGTGTCAGGAAGGCAACAGAAGATGGTGAAGATTGTCTCTGAAGGAAAAGTAGAACTTTTATAACTATGTCAGGAACAAAAGGTCTCTGAGAGAGTGCTTAAGCCAAAGGGAAGTTGTTTACAAATGCGCTAGAGAGTGCTGGGAAACAGCAGCTTCTTCACCCAAACATTCACCAGGAAGGAAAGGGAATAACCTGCCAAAACCAAAGAGAAGCCCATAACTGACCTGGTCTCTTAGTTAGCAAGGCCAGTCTCAAAAGAAAGAGGTTAAATAGAGTCTTCTATGCTTTGTGGATGCCTTTCCCCTGGATATTACATCAAGATACTTCAACACTTCTAAATAAATTTCTACTCTTTCACATTTGTCTGGCAACTGACAAGGACAGGATTCAAAACAGCATCTTAGAGGTGAAAGGCTACACATCCTGGTAGTGGGAAAACTTTCATTTACAAACACAACAGTATTCATCAAGAGCATAGAGAAGATCTGACATCAGGAAAAGCATTTGTGAATTCCACTACAGTAACCGAAATGTATTCTCCTTGATTTAAGGCTTTCTTCTATCATTAAATCTCAAAATGGAGCAAGACTTGGTTATAATTTAAATGCAGGAACTGTGATAAATAACAATTCATATGAGGAAGTGGATGTGCCACAGAGACTGCGTTCTGAGGCAAACTTGTCTTGTGAAAAGGATGCGAAGTTGAGTAATGGCCAAAGAAACCAGGGATTATTTTTGGGAAGTGCTTTTAGTATTTCCTAAATAAAAAAAAATAGAAGAACTGAGATACATAGAAGAAATACAGGACTGCAGAAGTGCAGGACTGCCTGACATTCAACAAAGGTCTGCTTGTGGTTAATAGACTGCAGAAACCACATGGTTTAGCCTGGTGAAAGATGTTACTAAAATCTGGGAAAACGTGGATTATTGATTACCTTGCCTGTGAATCAAACCTGCAGTAAGGAAAACCTGATACAGTTGATCTTGTTTGACTTTGGACATCTTATGAACTTTTAAATAAACTCACATTTAATGACAAGACACTGGGTTTTTCCTGCTTGGTTTTTTCATTGCTCTCTTCTTGTAGAACAACAATAACTCAATCAAATTGCAATATGGTGAGGATTTCTCTCAGGCAGTTTGAACTGCTGAGGAGTCAAAGAAAGGCACCGCATACTTCACAGTATACTTGGTTGGTAGGTGGAGCAATTTCCCAAATCAGACCCTTTTTTGTAATCCAAATACATTGCACAAATGTTTCAGCAGAAGATGTTTCCTGCAGTGTGGCAATTCAGATTAACAAACTGAAAAAGACTGAGCAGAGGCAAACAGCACACAGTGTCCCAGGAGGTTACACGAGAGCACCGATGTAGAGGTCACACTCTGTTAATAAAGTACTGCCTTTACTCAAGCAGAGCTGGGATTTGAATGAAAGCTCTTTCTTGGTTTCTTTCCTTTCTTTTCCTATGCCAGTTTTTTTGAGACAATATTTTTGCTTTGTTTTCACAAATAAATCTATCTTCCATGTAAAAAAGACTGAGTTTGTAAGGAAAAAAGAAGACTTCTACAAGATCAGAAGTTTCATGTTTTTAAACCACTCTCTAGTACTAGCAGTGTTAAAGATGTGGAACTGAAGGAGCTCAATATTTGGATCTTTAAGATTGTACCTGAATTTTTATCCAAACAGATCACAGAATGTCAGGAGTTGGAAAGGACCTGGAAAAATCATCCAATCCAACGCCCCTGCCAGAACAGTATGCCCTACAGTAGATCACACAGGGCTGCATCCAGGTGGGCTTAATGTATGCAGAGCAGGAGACTCCACAACCTCTCTGGGCAGCCTGTGCCAGGGCTTCTTCACCCTCACAGTGAAAAAGTTTCTCCTTATGTTTACATGGAACTTTCTCTGCTCCAGCTGTACCCATTGCCCCTTGTCCTGTCACTGGACACCCCTGAGCAGAGCCTGGGTCTGTCCTCCTGAAACTCACCCTTCCCATATTTATAAACATTAGTGAGGTCACCTCTCAGTCTCCTCCAGCTGAAGAGAGCCAGCTCTCTCAGCCTTTCCTCATAAGGGAGATGCTCCACTTCCTTCATCATCTGTGGCTCTCCGCTGGACTCTCTCCAGCAGTGCTGCGTCCTTCTTGAACTGAGTGGCCCAGAAGTGGACACAATGTTCCAGATGCGGTCTCACCAGGGCAGAGTAGAGAGGGAGGAGAAGCTCTCTCCATCTGCTAACCACCCCCCTTCTGATCCACCCCAGGATGCTGTTTGCCTTCTTGGCCACAAGAGCACATTGCTGGCTCTGAGCTCATCCAGCCCAGCCCAGGACCTAACATCACCACATTGGCCAGACCAGGGCACTATGGGACACAGCCAGTCTGTCCTTCAACTCTTCCAGGGATGGGGACTCCACCACTGTCCTCGGCATCCCAATCTAGCGTCTGATCACCTTTTCCATGAGGAAGGGCTTCCTAACATCCAACCTAACCCTCCTCGGCAGCTTCCGGCCCTGCCCTCTCATCCTGGTGCTGCTTGTCTGGGAGAAGAGCACAACCATGACCTGACTAGAACCTCCCTTCAAGGAGCTGGAGAGCGGGAGAAAGTCCGCCCTGAGTTTCCTCCAGGCTAAATACTCCCAGCTACCTCAGCCTCTCCCCATCAGACTTGCCCACCAGTCCCTTCCCCAGTTTCAATGCTCCTCTGGACTCACTCCAGCCCCTCAATCTCTTTCTTGAAGTGAGAGGCTCCAAACTGGACGCAGTACTCGAGGTGGAGCCTCAACATGTTCCTAGTCCAGGTTCTACACAACTGATGATCCGCAGGGTTCCCTTTCCACTTACCTAGCACGAGCAGCAGCTTGCCATCAGGTCTCTCCTGTAGTCACTCGGGCGCCCCTCACCCGCATGGGAAGCAGGATCCCTGGGAACCACCTCCCAACACGCCTCTTTACTACCACCTAGTGGACACCTACAGGGCTGCTAAAGCAGACTGTGCAGAGAGGGAGGTCAGTAATGGAAAGAATGTGGAGAACTGAGTACAGACATTTTCCCTGAATTTCTTTGCTGTAAGGTTTGCTGTTCCTGAGCCCTCACCCTGCAGTGCAGGAAGGCCAAGGCAAAGCTCTGAACTGCTCTTCTCTGAGTGCTGTATGCCATGATTTTAGAGCTCCTTCATCTGGTTCTCCTAGGTGCCTTGTGCTTAGCTGCTTTAGGAGGAGATGCATGTTATAACATGCCTGAGATCCCAGAAGGTCCTCAGTACTGTTCATATTGAAGGTAAGACCACAGCTGTCTTCTGACTCTGCACTGGTTTCTTCAATAAATCAGAAGACCCTTTGGTTCATGTTCTGGACCATGAAATAAGTGCCACACTTCAGGAACTGTTGGTCAGCAAGCGCAAAACACCACCGCAACTTATCTGAAGGCCTTTGCTGTGAAAAGTGGCCCTTGCCCTAAAGAGATTACTCCCAACCAAATGGACAGGGTACTGGTAGGTAAAGGGGCCCAAGACAGTTCGTTAACATTCAAAGACCACTTCTTTGAAGCCAAATATCAGAGCATCCCTACAGGTAGGAAGTCAAAGAAGAGAGCCAGAAGACCTGTGTGGTTAAACAAGGAGCTGGTTTAACCAGAGGAAGAAGAAAGTCTATAGGTCATGGAAGGAGGGGGTGGCCACTTGGGATGATTATAAGGCTCTAGTCAGAGGATGGTGAAAGAGTCTGGGGCATAAATTATATTCTCCTCATTACTTCCATTTTCAGGTGAGGACATGGGCTGCAATAGAAAGATTCAGAACATAAATGCCTGACTACAAGACTAGTGCTACAGGCAGAGCTTTGGGTTCTTTGATAATGGCTGGTTTTATAAGACACCAGACCTGACAGTTAGACATGGGAAAGGTTTATCTCAGAAGGGAAAAAAGATTCTGGGTCAGGAATGGATAGGGCTCATTCAGAGGGCTTTAAACTAGATTCAAAGAGGGGTGGGATTGTTGCTTGGTGGGCACCAGTGGGGCAGCACTCTGGTCGTGATGAAGACCACGAGGCCTCCCACTGTTCTAGGGTGAAATCAGAGCACTCAGCTCACTCCCTTAAATGCCTGTACACCAGTGCATGCAGCATGGGGAACAAGCAGGAGGAGTTAAAAATCTGTGTCCAGTCAGGTGATTATGATCTGGTGGCAATTACAGAGACATAGTGGGACATAGCTTGCATGACTGGAATGTGGTCATGGACTGCTATGTCCTCTTCAGGAGAGACAGGCCAGCAAGGCAAGGTGGTGGAGTTTCTCTTCATGTGAGAGAGCAACTGGAATGTATTGAGTTCTGTCCAGGGGCCAATGAAGAGAGAGTTGAGAGTTTGTGGGTGCGGATTAAGGGACAGGCTGGCATGGGTGACACTGTTGTGGGTATCTATTACAGGCCACCACATCAGGATAAAGAAGTTCATGAGGTGAACTGAGTGAGCTGACAGCAGCCTCACAGCTAGAGGCCCTGGTTCTCATGGGGGATTTTAACTGCCCTGATATTTGCTGAAAGTCCTACTCAGCCAGGCGTCCACAGTCCAGGAGGTTCCTCCAGTGCACTGGTGACAACTTCCTGATGCAAATGGTGGAGAAGCCCACTATGAGAGGAGCACTGATGGATCTTGTAGTCACCAAAAAGGAGGGTCAGGTTGAAGCAGTGAAGTTTGAGGGCAGCCTTGGCTGCAGCAGACATGGAATGGTGGAATTCAGAATCTTGTGCAGTAGAATCAGAACCCCAAGCAGGATCACAACCCTGGACTTCAGCAGGGCCAGCTCTGGCCTTTTCTAGCAATTGCTAGGGGAAATCCCATGGGACAGGGTTCTAGAAGGTAAAGGGGCCCAAAAGAGTTGGTTAACATTCAAAAACCACTTCTTCCATGCTCAGGATCAGAGCATCCCAATGGGCAGGAAATCCAAAAAGGGAGCCAGGACAGCCACATGGTTGAACAGGAAACTGCTGGGCAAACTCAAGTGGTTGGAGAGAGTCTGTAGGTCATGGAAGGAGGGGCTGGTCACTTGGGAGGAATGTAAGTCTGTTGTCAGAGGATGTAGGGAGGGACAGACTGGAGGGCTGGGCACAGAGAAACCAGATGAGGTTCAACAGGGACAAGTGCAGAGTCCTGCATATGGGGA
>JAOXOE010032420.1:0-11018 GCA_028565055.1 Phoeniculus purpureus
TATTCATTAGTTATTTAGGAATGAGTCGTTCCTTCCCATCCCTAGTGTTCTGTGATTCCGTGACTCACTACAGCTACGGAGTAGGTCAGCGAGAAGGAGCAGCACCACTGCAGCCCTGGGAGCAGACCCACCCCGCTCAGAACCTCTTCCCCACCACTCGCCCGTCAGCTCGGAGCGATCGGTGCCATCCCGATGCGGGCACCCGCCAGGGGAGGTCACACCGCGGGAGATCCCGGTGCTGCAGGGCTCGTTGGGCAGGGAACGACTTGCGTTCGTCCACGAAGGCATCGCCAGCTCCCGCCTCGGCGCGCAGCATCGTCGCCTTCCCCGGCGGGAGCAGCCCCCGTGCAGCCGCCGGGCATCGAGCTGGCCGTGCCCGGAGCCTCGCAAAGCATCCCCAAATAGCCCCCATTTGCCAGGCGTCGGCGCTTTCCAAATGGCCCTTTGCCATCAGCTCCCCGTCCGAGAGCCGCTGGCAGCGCCGCTGACCGACGTCCCCGCTGCCGCTGGAAGGAGACAGCGCGCCGCAGCCCCCGGGGGCGTTTGCTGCCTTGTTTGTCGGGGTTGGGGGCTTCTCTTGTAACGGAACAAAATAGACTGAGAAACGCGTTAAAGTTTGTTCCAAGCTGAGCCTTCTTAACCACAAGTAAGGTCTCAGGAAGCTTTTCTGTAAATATTTGAGGGACGGCGATAACCACCTGGATGCAGAAAGTCACCCAGATCAGGGCAGTGGATTTTTACAGTCTGAGCTCCACCAAAGGCAAATAAACGAGCGAAAATAAACCAGACGTTTACAAAGGGCTGAAGTGGGGGCAGGTGCCAACTTCCCAAGCAGTTTGCCCTGGCTAACAGGTGCTGGGGAAAGGCTAGCTTCTCTTCCCACTGGCAACCCCGTTCCGCAGCATTTGGTTGTCCGGGCATTCTCCGTCTAGGAAACCTCACGGTGCAAATCCCAAACCCTTCTTAGAGGAGGGGAAAGCTGCAGAGTCTGATTTTGAATCAGCAAGTTCAAACTGAGAGGCAGGAATGAGGAGCAGTGGCACCCTGGCTGCTGCCTGCTGGCAACGACCGCCCTTCCCTTTTCCTGAAGCAGAAAGGAGACCTTTTCATTCCTTTTGGGAAAGTCCTTTTAGGATGTTTTCATTCCTTAAACACCCTTTTAGGGTGACGTTGTGATCTCTAAAGTGTAATGATATGGAGTCGATGGATGGACCACTCGTTGGCTGGATGCTCGCACCCGGAGAGCTGTGATCAGTGGTTCGGTGTCCAAAGGGAAAGGGGTACAACGGGTGCTCCTCGAGGGTCAGGGCTGGGACCAGTGCTGTTTAACATCTTTGTCGGTGAGATTGAGTGACCCCTCGGTCACTCTGCTGGCAACACCAAACTATGCGGTGAAGCCAACACCCTGGAGGGCTGCTCAGAGGGACCTTGCCGGGGGGGGACCTTACAGCAGCTTCCAGTACCTGAAGGGGCTGTGGGAAAGTTGGAAAGGGACTTTTGACCAGGGAATCCCAGAGTGACTGAGGCTGGCAAAACCCTCTGGGCTCTTCCAGCCCAGACCAGGATCTAACATCACCTCAGTGGCCAGACCAAGGCACTAAGAACCACAGCCAGGGTGTCCTTCAATGCCTCCAGGGATGGGGACTCCACCTCTTCCCTGGGCAGCCCATTCCAGGCTCTGATCACCCTCTCTATGAGGAAGGGCTTCCTAACATCCAACCTAACCTTCCCCTGGCCCTGTCCTCTGGTCCTAGTAAGAAGAGCCTGACCGTCCCTGACTCCAACATTCCTTCAGGGAGCTGGAGAGAGGGAGAAGGTACCTTCTAAGTCTCCTCTTCTCCAGGCTGAACACCCCCAACCTCACCTCATCAGCCTTTCCCTGCAGTCCCTTCCCCATCCTCATTGCTCCTCTAGACCTGCCCCCAGCCCCTGAATCTCTTCCTTGAAGTGAGGGACTCTGGTGACAGGACCAGGGGGCTCAAAGAGGGGAGATGGAGGTGACATCTGAGGAAGAAATTCCTCCCTGTGAAGTTGCCCAGGGAGCTTGTGGCTGCTCCATCACCTCTGGCAGTGTCCAAGAGCAGGTTGGATGGGGCTGTGGGCAGTCTGGTCTGGTGAGAGGTGTCATTGCCCATAGCAGGGGGCTACCACTGGGTGAGCTCTGAGCTCCTTTCCAACCCAACTCAGTCTATGATCCTCTGGATAACGTCCTTGCCTCGAGGTCCCTCAGGTTTCCATCCTGACCCCTGTGGCCACAGCTCCGTCAGCCCAGGACCATCCTGTGAGGTTTTTGTGCTGTTAAAAGCAGCAGAAGAAAGGACCACAGACACGAGCTGCCTCTGGCGAGCACGAGGCAGAGCCTCCCCGTTCCTGCCGGCTCCGGCAGCATCACAGACGTCACTGAGTGTTTGTTCTCCTTCAGGGAATGGCTTTTTGATTACTATTTCCTTTATTTTGTTTATTATTTTATTTATTAAGAGGTCAGCTTTGCTCCTTAACCCACTGCCTGCCTCTTCAGAGTTAAACTCTTGCAGAGCACAGGGGCTCAATTGCCTTGTGAGCACTGGTGGGACTGGGCATCACTGGGCTCAGACCTTGCAGCGAGGCCACGGGTTTGGGCTCAGCTCTGGCAGGGACACAGGAGCCCAGGGAATCATGCTGGCTCTTGGTGGTCCATGGCAAAGCCAGACATACTCGATAGCATCTGACGCACGGGGTGCCTGGTGTGGAGGGATGGGGCAGAGTCCCCGAGGCTTTGGGGTGCTGCTGGGCTGCACGAGGGCATTTCCCTGCCCCGTTTGCAAGGCAAAGTAAGCAGCAGGCAGGGCAGCCTTAAGCCTTCCCCTAATTAAAACAAAATCCCTCGTGGCCTCTTATGCACAGAGAGATATTTCAGACCACGGATGCATGAAATGGTTCTTTATTGATTGCAGCTCCTGCTGCCGAGCTCAGTGACACCATTCACAGACCACTGACCCGGCTGGCAAGGAGGGCAGGGAAGGGTGTGCTGCCAGATGCTTTTGCTGATGGCAACCCACTGGACCTGTGCAGCAGGGAGCCCCTGGACCAGCTGCACAGGGAGAGGCTGGAGATGAGGCAGAGAAGGGCAGCTGGGCTAGTCCAGATTCTGGAGAACAGGGCTGATGGAGAGAGGCTGAGGGAGCTGGGGCTGCTGAGCCTGGAGAAGAGGAGGCTGAGGGGAGACCTCACTGCTCACTACAACTACCTGAAGGGAGGTTGGAGTGAGGCAGGGGGTGGCCTCTTCTCCCTGGGGACTGGTGATAGGTTAGGGTTAGAGGAAAAGGGGTCAGGTTGTACCAGGGAGGGTCAGACTGGATCTTAGGAAAACCTTCTTCCCGGAAAGAGTTAGGGTTAGGGTTAGATGAAATGGGGTCAGGTTGTAGCAGGGAGGGTCAGACTGGATCTGAGGAAAAACCTCTGCCCAGAAACAGTGGGCAGCCCTTGGAACAGGCTGCCCAGGGAGGGAGTGGAGGCACCATCTCTGGAGGGGTTCAACAACCAGGGTGTTTGAGGAGATGGGTTAGTGATTGGGGGTTGTAGGGCTGGCGGTTGGACTGGATGGTCTTGAAGAGCTTTTCCAGCCTGGATGCTTCTCTGGCTCTCTATACAGATCGATATAATCAATACACACAGCTACACAGCCAGGCATTGCCCCCAGTGCCAGCGCTGAGAGCCCCTCGATCCTGCTCCTGCTCTGCCAGGCTGGTGCAGGACGAGCTGCCCAGCTCTGAGCTCCCACCCCTGGCTGTGGCTGTGCAGAGCTGCCTCCACAGCTGGGTTACTTCTGGCTGCTTTGCTTCTGCACCACATCCACAACAGCTCTTTTACTCGATGGCGGGGCTGTAAGGTCATCTCTGGCAAAGCCTCAGCAACGGTCGAGGGCCGGGATGTATTTCCCAGCCAGGAACCTTGAGGAACTGCTCAAGAGGTTTCTGCAGGCTGAGTGTTTTGTGCTTTGCACGTTGCTCCATCACAGCCCGATCCCCCAGAAAGGAGCGTGTGGTGGGAACGTCTGCAGCCCTGGATTAAAGTGGCGCTGGCAGAAGATGCTGGAACTTGCACAGTGTAAACATTACAGGGAAATGGTGTAAATATGGGGGATTCTATTTTCTTTCCCTCTATTTCTTTCCTCACCCCTCGCTGAGGCCAGGAAGAGCTAGAGCTGAAATAAATCACTGCAGAAGTGAGACTGACCTAAATCACTTCACACAGCGGAGACCTGGTCTCCTGTTTTTGGAGCTGCTCGTGTTTACGCGGTGCCAGCACAGAGCTGGAGCTGTCTGCGTGGCAGTAGCTGCTTCCTACGCCCCGGGGAGCTCGGGGGAAGGTGTGAGATCCGTGGCAGTGAGGCTGCTGGGGAGAGAAAACCAGCGGCTCAGCCGTGCCAGGGCAAAGCAGCGGGTATTCCAGCATCAGCTCGTGCAGGAGAGCTGGGGAGGTGTGGGACTGCCTGGCCAACACCAATATGAGCAGCTCAAACCACCCCAGTGAGCACCCACTGTGAGCAGAGTGCTCAGGTGGTCAAGCAGGCAAATAGCATCTTTGCCTGGACCTGTAGCCAGCAGGAGTAGGGAGGTGACGGTGCCCTGTGAGTCTGCACCTTGAGGACTGGGGCCAGTTTTGGGCACCACAGGATCAGAAAGACATTGAGGGGCTGCAGAGAGGCCAGAGAAAGGCAACGAGGCTGGGGAGAGGGCTGGAGAACAGGGTCCGTGGAGAGCAGCTGAGGGAACTGGGGTTATTGAGCCTAGAGAAGAGGGTGAGAGGAGACCTTCTTGCTCTCTACAGCTACCTCAGAGGAGGTTGTAGCGAGGCTGCTGCTGGTCTCTTCTCCCAAATCACTGATGATAGGATGAGGGGAAATCATAGAACATCAGGGTTTGGAAGGGATGGCCTCAAGTTGCATCAGGAGAGGTTTAGATTGGATCTTAAGAAGAAGCTCTTTGCTGTGAGAGTGGTTGGGCACTGGAACAGGCTGCCCAGGGAGGCGGTGGAGTCCCCATCCCTGGAGGGGTTTAAAAACCGAGTAGCTCGAGCACTTGAGGCTGTGGTCTAGGCATTAGGGAGCTGTTGGGGTGAGGGCTGGACTTGCTGATCCTGGAGGTCCTTTCCAGCCAGGATCCTATGTGAGTCTGTGCACAAGGGCAGCATCAGGCTGTGATCCCCCCACTAGCACGCACACGGGCATCTCCTTTCCGTGCACGAGCCCCCCAATGTTTTGCACACAAGGGTCCCATCACTGCACACATCACTGCTCTAGGAGTTCATGCATGAGCACCAAGTGATGTCCCAGCTGGTTCTTGGGTCGCTCATGAGCCCTCAGCATGTACCAGGACAACCTTCACTGCCACCACGGAAGGATGGAGCACGGCAGAAACCAGGCTGTGATGGATGTGCTGTGGTGGTGTAGGATGAAGCCCCCCACCCCAAAGGCACTTCAAAAGCAGCTGAGACTCATTGGCGACCCAGAGCGCATCCGAGGGCAGAGCTGTGCTCTGCTCCACCACAAACCACCAGCCCTGGCGAGGGCAGTGGCTCCCGGGAGGAGATGATCACTACAGCCTTAAAAATTTAGGAAGCCTTTGAGCTGTAGGCAGAGCCCCTTGCAGATAAATCCCTTTGGGATTAGATCAAGTGCTGGAGCCCCCAGCCCAAAGGAGAGCGAGGACAGGAAATTCAAACCAGAGAAATTCAAACGAAGAAGTGAAATTAACCCTTGTCCCGGCCCCAAACCCCTCTGCCTCGAGGTCTGGGTCCTCTGCACAGCACGTGGCTTCGACATGATTTTCCCTTTGGTGCCTAACTCGTCTCCTTCCCATCAGGGGAGACCAGATTAAAGGGAGTTCCCAGCTCCCGGTGCACCCAGCTGCTCTGAGAGCCTGGGCTGGGGTGCAGGGAGCTGGGAGCAGCAGGCTGACAATCTCAGTCACTCCACAGGCACCAGGGCAGTTGCTCTGTGACCCCGCTGAGATTCTAGGCAGATATTGTTGTTTATGGCTCCTGCGTGAGCTGCAGTCACTTGCAAACCCTCGCAGAGAGCAGCTGACCTGGATCCATATTAATAAGGCTCACAAGGCGTTCGGTATTAGGGTCTCTCCTGGCACGCTCGTGGGGTGGCAAGGATCGGCGCGGAAAGCAACGCTTGGGCTAAAAGCCGGCTACGGCTTTGAGCCCATTGGCCTTGGAGAGGAGCCCAGGCTGCCCTGCCGTGGTGCCATGGTGCAGCTGCCTCTGCTGCAGGATGGACCCCGGAGCCTGCTGAGCCATGAGAGGGTAGGGGTAGCTTTGGGGACGAGGTGTTTGGGGGTTTGAGCCACTCCTGGGTTCTGCTGGTGAAGAAGTGTTTCTCTCTGAGCAGAAACATCTCGACCCCCCGTGACCTGCTGCTCCCAGCAGCCAGAATCATAGAATCACAGAATCACAGAACATTAGGGATTGGAAGGGACCTCGAAAGAACATCCAGTCCAATCCACCTGCCACAGCAGGATCACCCAGACCAAGTCACACAGAAACATGTCCAGGTGGGTTTTAAATGTCTCTAGAGGAGACTCCACAACCCCCCTGGGCAGCCCCTTCCAGGGTTCTGGCACCCTCACTGTGAAGAAGGTCCTTCTGATATTTATATGGAACCTCCTCTGTTCCAGCTCACACCCACTGCCCCTTGATGCCCCTGAGCAGAGCCTGGCTCCATCCTCCTGACACCCACCTTTCACATATTGATCAACATTCATGGGCCACCCCTCAGTCTCCGTTTTTCCAAGCTCAAGAGCCCCAGCTCCCTCAGCCTTTCCTCAGCAGGGAGGTGCTCCCCTCCCTTCATCATCTTTACTAACTGAGCACAGCCTGGCTCCATCCTCCTGACACCCACCTTTCACATCTTTATCAACACTCATGGGGTCACCCCTCAGTCTCCTTTTCTCCAAGCCCAAGAGACCCAGCTCCCTCAGCCTTTCCTCAGAAAGAGTTGGTCTTGATGATTTTAACGGTATTTCCACCCTAAACCATTCTATGATCCTATAATGGGTAGGGACTCTTTCCAGATGGATAACAGAGGAGGTTCCACATCAATATCAGAAAGAACTTCTTCCCAGTGAGGGTGACAGAGCCCTGGCAGGGGCTGCCCATGGGGGTTGTGGAGTCTCCTTCTCTGGAGATGTTTCAAACCCACCTGGACCTGTTGCTGTGTGACTGGATCTAGGGGATCCTGCTGTGGCAGGGGGATTGGACAGGGTGATCTTTCAAGGTCCCTTCCAATCCCTAATGCACTGTGATCCTGTGAGATGGCTCTGAAAATCTGGCAGTTTTTGAAATTACATTAATGATATTTTTTCATCTCATGTCTGCTGAGAATCATCCAAAGACAATTCAAGCTCACAGTCAACTATTTCCCTCCCCAAACCCACACCGCCACCTCACTAAAACTGGAGACACTCACAAGAAACTTGACTTTAAGTACCAAGGTTTCACAGAATCACAGAATCATTCAGGCTAGAAAAGACCCCTGGGATCATCCAGCCCAACCATCAACCCCACTCTACAAGGTCACCCCTAAACCAGATCCCCCAACACCACATCTAAGCATCTTTTAAACTCATCCAGGGATGGGGACTCAACCCCCTCCTTGGGTAGCCCATTCCAGGGCCTAACCACTCTCTCTGGGACAAATTTGTTTCCTTTAAATCGAAGTAAAGACTGTTTATGTACAAGGATTTAGATGATTTGAAGTGTCCCAATTACGCAGGTATATCACTTAACCTAAATGGATATAAATATTACTAAGTATAATTAGATGATCTTTAAGGTCCCTCCCAACCCCAGCCACTCTAAGATTCCAAGATTATTTACAGCTACTTGTCTTTCTAACTCAATTAATTCTATAGAAGTATTTCTCTTGACTTTTAACCACTGTCTTAACACCTCTCACTGCAATTGGCAGAGGACTTTCTGGTTGCTGCTATCTAAGATGGACAAAGCACAAGCCTGGAGGTCTTTGTGACCTTTAACTACCACATTAACAGCTCTAATTGGAATCGAAAGGCCATTTGGGTTGAATATCACCCCAACAAAGCAATCTCAACGATTATGATTATCTCATTAAGACCACAGACCATGTAATTCCCTTGAGAAAGGGGGCAAGAGAAAGACTTCTGAAGATCAGCCCCATTAAGTCGGTTGGCCCAACTCAATTTGGTGGTTCTGAAAAACCCTTTTCCTGTTTGGGAAATTGAATTATGAAATATGGGAACTAAATTTCCCTGTGATTTCTCAGTTCATGCTTCAGCATGGACACATGTCCAAGTGTCTATGAGAGATAAGATGATTCAGAATGACGGATTGAACCCAATTTCCAGACCTGTGACACCTGCGGCTGTTACAGCAGCGTTTGTCTTGTTGCAGTGACGTTTTGTCTCAAGAAGGTTTATCAGAGATGCGTGGTACAAGCACCCCCTACTCTGTCAGGGTGCAAAAGAACCCAGGAGAAAAAAATATCTACTAACTACTCCAAACTGTCTGAGCTGCCAGGCTGGAGCAATTCCAAGAAACCCTCTGAGATTGTGTGTCCTGCCTTGGCTCTCGGTGAGAATCAATCTGATGAGGAGAGATTGAGAGAGTTGAGACTGTTTAGTTTGAGGAGGAGGCAGCTGAGGAGAGACCTCATTGCTCTCTACAGCTCTCTGAAAGGGCACTGCAGAAATGCTGGTGCTGGGCTCTACTCATAGGTCATCAGTGACAGAAGCAGAGGGAAGGGCTTCCAGCTCCACCAGGGGAGGGTCAGACTGGCCATCAGGAAGAAATTCTTCCTGGAGAGAGTGGTCAGGCCCTGGACTGATCTGCCTGCAGTGTGGGTTTAGTCCCCACCCCTGGATGAGTTCAAAGGTTGCTGAGATGTGGTGTTGGGGAATCTGGTTTAGGGGTGACCTTGTAGAGTGGGGTTGGTGGTTGGACTCTATGATCCCCGGGGGTCTTTTCCACCCTGAATGATTCTATGAACTGAGAAGGCGGACATGCAAGCAGCCCTTAGTGTAACCTAGTCCTGCCTCTGTGTTTTCTATCTACAGAAGGAGAATGACAAACGTGCAGTTTGTTGCTTCTGAGGTCATATTAGCCAACACAGCTTTAGGCACTTGCTCGTACAAAGACTGACCACTCCTGAAGAGCTCTGCAATGCTGCTGTCTTCAAGACAACCTGCAGCTGCACATTTGCTCTTCTCTTCATGTAGTGCCAGAAGCACTGGGTGTAGGGCACTCAGAGCAGACTGCCCAGCTTTTTAAAGGATTCTTTACTACATCCAACCCCCCTCTTTACTTCCACTGAACAGACTATCGAGACATGGTTTGGGTTTTCTTCCTCTGTGAGCTGCCCTTCGCTTTTCCCAGCGTGTTATCATTCTCTAGGTTTAACAGAGGCATCAGGAAGAGATTAACATGCAGGAGTGGAACTGACTGCATTTACAGCCAGAGCTGCCTCAGATCATGTCCTATGATGTTCCCTCCAGCACTGCTGACATTTTTAAAGCTCCCCAAGATGTAAGAAGTATAATACTGAGTTCAAATAAAACAGGTCACCAGGGACATCACACAGTACCATCTCACATATGCAGCACTCCCATTCCGGCAGGTCATCAAACAGACAGGGATGTGCAACTTGTTCTACCCAAAGGTTATTTCCCCAGTGTTCAAGCCTGAGGCGAGGCAGCTCCATTGTCTACAGGTTAAATCCAAAAGAAAGGGATCAGAAAGCAAGATAATAGACAGGAGCTGGGAAGGAATAAGGTCAAAAACTGATGCAGGAACAGGAACCAGCACAGGAGTCAGAGTAGAAAGCTGGAATCAACATTAACACTGTAGGAGAAGCATGAACTGATATGTTAGTCACAACAACCCTCTGCAGCTACAGGCTGGGGGCAATGGGTGGCCAGAGAGCAGTCTGGCAGAGAGGAGTTTGGGGGTTCTAATTGACAGGCAGCTGAAACTGGGCCAGCAGGGTGCCCAGGTGGCCAAGGCCAATGAGATCAATCCACATCAATGTGAGAAGGACCTTCTTGCCAGTGAGGGTGCCAGAGCCCTGGCAGGGGCTGCCCAGGGGGTTGTGGAGTCTCCTTCTCTGGAGATGTTTCAGACCCACCTGGACATGTTCCTGTGCGACTGGATCTGGGGGATCCTGCTGTGGCAGGGGGATTGGGCTGGGTGATCTATTGAGGTCCCTTCCAATCCCTAATGCTCTGTGATTCTGTGTGTGTTTGTGCTCATTAAAGACTGATTTGGGTTACATCTATGACAAATCTCAAATTACAGTCAGCCAACAGGTAGATGTTCAAGTTCAGATGATTTGATGGATCTCTCTCTTGCTCTCAGGATAATAACTCCTCATGCAGCTGTTCTCTTAACCAGAGGCTTTGTTTACATTGGCAGAAGTTGATGTTTTGACTTTTACTTCCACAAGTGGATATGAAATAGGAATTTTATTCCTACCAGTTTCCAAATGAGGAACTGCAGTTCACAGTTTCACAATGAAGTCTACTCACATAAAACCAATTTTCTTGCTAGAAGGACTTCTTGTCTAACACAACCTTGAGATTTCATTTTGCTGTCCTCAGACTAAAATCCCTTGGATGATCAAAGAACACAGTTACTGTGGCACTGTTTTAGGCAGCAATCAGGACAGTTCGCAGCAAATCAAGCCATTTTTCTCTCTCTTTCTAGTTTTATTAAAGTCAACTGAGTAAAAAATAAACTCAAGCACAAAAAAAAAAAAATGTGCTGAATTGATGATTTGCTTAACTCACTGTCCTTCCCAAAGTCGATGGATTTCACCAGAGATGAAATTGTGCAACCTCCTATTTCAGAGCTCACTTTGATGAAGAGGAAGACTTTCCATGTGGTACTGGGTTAGTTCCCATCTTCACAGAATCACAGAACATTAGGGATTGGAAGGGATCTCCAAAGATCATCCAGTCCAATCCCCCTGCCACAGCAGGATCCCCTAGATCCAGTCA
>JAOXOE010032421.1:0-11017 GCA_028565055.1 Phoeniculus purpureus
GGACTATTTAGGATGGCAGGTAGCAACAGGACTAGGGGCAATGGAGCAAAGCTGGAGCTGGGTAGATTTAGACTGGACGTGAGGAGGAAGTTCTTCAGCATGAGAGCAGTGACAGCCTGGAATGGGTTGCCCAGGGAGGTGGTTGGGGCCTCATCCCTGAGGTGTTTAAGGCCAGGCTGGGTGGGGCTCTGGCAAGCCTGGTCTAGGGTGGGGTGTCCCTGGCCATGGTGAGGGGGTTGGAACTGGATGATCAGGTGGTCCCTTCCAACGCAGAGTGATTCTGATTTTATAACTTCTCCAGTGAAGTGATCCTGCTGTGGCAGGGGGATTGGACTGCACGATCTTTCAGGGTCCTTTCCAATCCCTAAAGATTCTATGATTCTATGATTCTAACCTCTATTCTGAAGACACAGGACTTTCACTGCCATCTGGAAGTGAGATGTTTTCTGGCGAACTACTAGTATTTTAGGCTCTAAAGACAGTCTACCTCAAAACGCATTTTTAACACACACTTCTGCTTTTAGAGCGAGAATCTTACCCCATTTGCAGTCACACTGCATTTTTACCAATAGGACAAATACTTCTAAGGAAATTTCACTGCAAGAACTGCCAAGATGGAATACTCACCTCCTTCCTCTTCAACACCACATAATGAGCTCAAGATAGTTTACCAAAGGCTAGATAGAGCTGCCAGAACATGCATGCCATGGGATGCATGTTGCTATGCCTACGCTGTGTAGCTCCTGCGCTCTCAGAAGACATTTTGTCCTCTCATTGCCAAATCCTCATTCACATTGTCATGGCTCTGGCACTCACTATACATGTAAGGGCAGCAGTGCCCAACCAAATTACCACGAGAATTATTAAGATCAATACCACACCAACCCTTCAGGTCATGTCCCTGGGCAGTGTGGACAAATAGACAACCTAGAAATCCTTGGCATATACAACCCATTTTTATCAAGCTAAATCCTTTGTCAGAGAGTATCAGTGGCACCAGACAGCATGTCCACAGGATGTCCCAGTCTTGCCTATATTAAATACCCCAGACAACTGAATCAAATTCAAATTCATATAAATTCATATCTATGACAAACTCTTCTATCAGTCTCACCTGATGTTCACCCATTTCCATCGTCAAAGTCCACTACTCCATGTGGATTGGGGAGGCCAGTGGCCACTCACATATGAGCTGAATTCTCAGGGCCAGGGCCTGGCTTGCACAGTATCTTGTGGATACTGTGCAGAGGGTGGTGGCAGAGGGGAAGGAGGCTTGGCGCTGCCCTTTTATGGAGGATCTCTCTTTATTCATTTGACTGTCGCCACCATATTCCAGGAACCAGGCCAGCTAAATAAATCTTTAACTAATCCAATTTGCTGTTGAAGCAGCAGTCACTACCTATCATTGTCAAAGGACCTTTTCAATATTTCCACACAGCAGTCAAGAGAGACTACTGCAACAAATATGTTTGTAGAAGGGAGCCAAGTCTTCTTTTTATCTGGAAAATAATTTGGATAATGTTCTTTCCTGGATCAGAATGTTCTTGAGGGCATGTGGTGATGTATTCAGCACAGGCCATTGTCTGAGGAAATACACTGACCTACACTGAAATATTTCAAAAGCAAAGTCTTACATGACTTCAGCTATGAGCAAATGAAAGCTAAGAACAGACTTGTGATGTTAGAAGCACTCCTGTCCCCATTGGGGTTGCTGTGTTTCACCCATGAAAATCAGCTGCTTGGAGAGATGGCTCTCGGACTACAGCTTTAGAGGCCAAACTGTAACTTGCACTAAGCCAGCAGACAGTCTTTTCTACCTGTTGTGATTTCTATGCTATGGCAAGACTCTAAGCTATCCTCTTTTTTGCTCACTATCCCTAAAAATGGGAAAATAAATGTTATTTTTGTCTTGCAAACTAACAGTCCACTTCATTTTTCCTGGCACAGGTAAAGTGTGTATCATTTACAAGCATTTTGCCTCGTGATGAGATGCTACAGAGTGCAATTTTAATTGCCACACCATAGATCCATGAAGGGTTTAATCCTTACATTTCCACTTAGACAATTTTTCCATGGACCACTACATTCAGCTGACTTCCAAATTTGCACTTCTGCCTTGTGAGAGGGTCACAGATCTCACTCTTTTGCTACAAGGTCTTGGTGAATTTATGGCTGTGATACGTTTATCCCTAAACTAGTACAGTAACATAAGCCAATCAACTCCATACAGATGGGCCAACACCAGCCTATTTGGGGAAGAAGTATTAGACACACTTTGACAAGTCCCTAGGGAAAATGTATTATTTATCTATTACTGTGCAGGGTGCTGTAGGGTGTTTCTGGAGTCACCTTCAAAGTGATGGATATAAACAAAGTGGTTTTCTACTGAGCTGGTCCTTTGGTAGCAACCTAATAGACCAGGATAAATGTAAATGTTAATGCTGCAAATTGCAAAGCATCCCTGCAGCCCACATACAACCCTAACGTCCAACAGATCTCATAGTCCTTTTATCTTCACGTAGTTTAAATTAGTGTTTAAGAAGATGGCTTTTACTAGTAGCTGATAACACTAGTAGCTGAACAGATAAAGAGTGTTTGTAAAAGTCTATCAAAGTCCATCAAAAACAGAGGTTAGTAAAAAGAGAGTAAACATGTACTTGAAGAAATTATTACCATTGTTCTCTTCTAAAGTTTGCATTACCCAAGTAACCACCCAAAGTGTGAATAGCTCTAGCTGCTTTATATTGGGGTGTTTGTGTGTCTGGGCATCTACTACTTGTCCCTGTTCTCTCTTCTGCAGTAACATCCTCCACAGAAATTGTTTTGTTAGTAGCCTTTCTAATTTGGTCCCATGGAAAGGCTGTTGAAATCTAAGGCCAGGAATTATTTCAGAAGTGTTTACATTTCTGGACTGGCAGCTTGCCAAGAGTGCCTGGGAGCACAATTGCAAGAGCAGGAGGAGGAAAAATTTAAAAAGCAAGCAAAATGAGGAGAAAGAAAACAAGTATGTTATACAACGCTCATACTTTCATCCTACAGTCCTATCTGCAGTACATTGGATCATTAGCAATATCAGCTGCAAGTTTGCAAAGCCAGGAAAGTGTCCATCAATGAAATGTTGCCCAAGTAACAACCTGGATCTTGTTCCAAGCTCCAAATCACAGGCAAGGAAGCTGATGGGTACTGCTGTTACAAATAAAATAGTACATATGGTCATCTTCAATTTGGAGATAATTGCAATCCGTGGGACTACAACAAGATAAATGAAGTTATACAGAGAAAAAAAACCCAATTTTTTTAATTACTGGTATTCTAATATCAGGCTTTAGTAAGACAGTATATCTGCAGTGATATATTTTCTACCAATTATTCTCCTGAAGAGAAAGTAGCATAACTCCTTCGTAGCACAGAGAAACATGAGAGGAATTTCTGTCAGGTGCAGTAGTTTTTCTTTTCCTTGGCTCTACAAGTCTAAGTACAATCCTAAGCATGACATTGAGCATCTTTGCCCTGAGATTTTCCATTCTTCTTGAAGGACTACTGACACCTATACATGTCTCACAGAATGAACTATAGACTTCCTAGCATTTGACACACACGATTAAATCTTCTTTATGGGAGGCGAGGAATGTTTACTCATTGTACACCAGAAAACATTGATGCCACACATGTTAATATTCTAGCAGCTCATTTACAGCTGTTCCATTATGAACTCAAGAGAATACTCTGATTTTTGGGTCTAGTTTCATCTTCCAAAGCTTTCATTTGAATTGGGGTTGCTCATAGACTTGTAAATACATAGAATTTGTTCTCATTTCAGACTAAGACCTCATCTGCAAATCTGATGTGCTTTGCAGTATTTCAGTGTAGACTGCAATGCGTTATGATCTTACTGTAATAGCATGAGATACAGACAGAAATAAAAAAAAAACAGAGTTCCTATGATTTATGATGTCAAATCACTAATTTCTCCTTAGTAAGCAGAAGGACAGTTCAAGCCTCCAAAACCAAGGAAATTATGTAAGTCACGTCTGCATCACACACCCAAGGCATTACATGGTTTCCGAACAAGGCACAATATCCAAAGAGTTCTGTGCTGCACTTTGTTTTCTTTATGTGGTATACTTGAGATCTTTATACTTTCGTACCAGCAAAAGAGTTTGCTGCTGTAGAAAAGGAAGCAGACTTTACACGGTGCATGAAATGTCTTTATTATGAAATGTTGTTCTGTGAGGGATGGAAAGGTAAAAATGTACATTGATCGGAGAAAATTTGTCCTCATTTCCAGTTCCATGCATATTTTCTTCTCTTGTGGACTCAGTACAAAGATTCTATTGGAACGGGAAAGATCAAGAAATCGATGTGGGAGATAAGACACTTTCAAAATGTAAAGTGAGCAGGAGGGGTAGTCAGCTACCTGCTGAGGCACACTTGGAAAATCTTCAGATGAAATCAAAGCTAAAAGCCGATATTCAGACAGCTTCTTTTGTAAGCAGCACTGTAATCCACTCAGCATACTTATTCTAAACAAAGCCCAACAGTAACAAGGAGCCCAGGTCCCAAATGGAACTGGAAGCGGTACCAAGTACAGAGTTTCAATAAGTCCATGAAATAGGGAGTTTTGTTCAGGGACCCTTTAGCAAACTGATGGTGTCTCAGCAGATGTAGGAAGGAACATTATCTTGTGCTTTCTGTAGCATATTTGTGGTAAACAAAACATCTTTGTAGTCATAACTTCATCTCTACAGGTCTACAGCTTACTGTGTTTTAAGTTTGGACAGTTTAGTCCAAGAACAAAGGACAATATAGCATATTGACCTATACATATATGTATACATGTATAGACTTTTTATATGTACATATATATATTCAAAGACTTAATATATAAATGCAGTCCTGAACATAGAAAACATCAGATGTCCTGTAGGCATACACATGAGTTGTAACCCTTCATGGAGCATAGTGTTACTCAGCTGGTGTAATTTTAAAATTTCACGCCTGTGGATGTGGATATAAAAATATATGCAAGATAAAAACATGTCCAAATATCCTCTCTGTTTGGATTTTGGGGATTTTTTAATCAGTGTGCTTTTAGAGTTAGGCAACATAAATGGACTGTCATACACTTGTGACTCTCCTCACATTCTAGGTTCAGCTTTTCAAAGCTCTAGGAATCTTCACACATTTGTCATCTTTTAAATCAAAACTAAAGGAAATGTTTCCCATCTCTTGCATAACAAGGTAAAATTTGAAAATTCTCTATCTCCTATGCATGTCAAGAATACACATGATGCAGTCCTAAAGAAACAATGGATCTTCAATACACAAAAAATGTGATTTCTGTTACAACTTCCTTCTACATGGCTAGACATAGATTTTTGAAAAGATTATTCTATTCTGCCAGAAATCAGGAATACAATATAAAACAACCTGTAGGCTTTTTAGAGGATATTCAGAGCCCTCTTTTTCAAAGTATATTTGCAGCAGCCAAAGTCATCTGCTTTTAGATCTACAGAAACAAAAAATACAATCATAAAATCATGGATTTATAGGATCATAGAATTATAAAATCATAGACTCATAAAATCATAGATACATAGAATCATAGAATAATAGGAGAATCTTGTAAGAATCATAGGATCATAGAATTTATTGGCCCAGAAGAGAACTTTAGAGGTAATCTAGCTCAATCCCCCTGCAGTAAGCAGGGATATCTTTAACTAGATCAGGTTGCTCAGAGCCCCATCAAGTGGCAGAATCACCTCCCTCAGCCCACTAGCCACACAACTTTGGATGCAGCCCAGGATACATTTGACTTTCTGGGCACATGTTTGGCTCAGGTCCAGCCTTTCCTCCACCAGTAGCCCAAAGTTTTTCTACACACAGCTGCTCTCAATCACATCGTCCTCCAGCCTGTACTTACATAGACTGCCTCAACCCAGGTGCAGGACCTAGCACTTGGCCTTGTTAACCCTATGAGGTTTACGAAGGCCCAGTTCTCCAACTTGTCCAGGTTCCTCTAGATGTCATCATATCCCTCAAGTGGCACCACTCAGGTTGGTATCAGCTGCAAATCTGCTGAGGGTACACTCGATCTTTCTATGTCAATGATGTAGATACTAAACAGCAGTTGTTCCAGCATAGAGCTCTGAGGGATCCACCTGACACTGACCTCCATCTGGACATCAAGTCACTGACCACTAATATTTGAATATTGACCACTAGACTTTGTATATAATTATCCAAAACATTTGTTATCCACCAAACGATCCACCCATCAAATACATATCTCTCCAATTTAGAGGGAAGGATGTTGTGGAGGACTGTGTCAAAGACCTTGATTTACAGGAAAGAGGAAACCAAATAAAACCACAAGTACTTGTGTGTGTGCCTACAAGTCCAACATGACACATAAAAATGTAGCCATATTTGGTGGCAAATGGGAGCTCTGGGAGTGCATTGCCACATAGCCCAGACAGCCTAGTTACTGCAACTGCTACAGGATGGAAACAGTTGTAACTGCTAAGGGCTACAAGGGACTGGCTCCAAGACACATGTTTAAAGAAAGAATGCATATTATAATTGGACTATTTTTAAACTCATTTTACACTGTGAACATAGGTCAAGGTTTGTTTCATGCTGTGTGCTGATGGCCACCAGCAGATTCCCAAGTGAAAAAGAAGTCCTAACAGCATCATGATACTCCATGACAAAGGGAATTTCATAGGAGAAACTATCCTAGGAATATTGTTAGTGTAGACAAGTCACTAATGCAAGAAAGAATAATGTAAACTTTTAAATTAATGAAAATTAAAGGTTTTTATCTTCTTGTTTTCTGTCACAGAACATGCAGTATGGACTAGTCATGCTCAAAACTGCAAAAATACTGTTCTGTTTTCACATAACTGAACACCCTGCAGAAACTCAGTACCATTTAGTGCACGTGTTCCTCCCTTAACACCACAAGGCTTCAAGTGCTGAAATATTTTAAGTCAAAACCCTCAAAACCACACTCCAGACAGTCATCACAACTAGCAGGATGCTGGTACAGGAAATAATTGTCTGTGTCGTGCAGAGTATCTGTTTCTAGTAAATGACAGGTAGCACATATTTTCAGTAAAGACTTTAATGACCAAGTCACCTCTCACTGAAACAATTTCAGACATAAGAATTTCACAATCTGTAGTAGCAGAGATATGATACAGTAATTTAAGACTTTATATGTAACTTAAAGGAAGGGAAGGACAACTCTGTTATTAAGTAGCTGCACATTTCTGTGAATAACTTAAATGTCTCATATGACATCCTTGTCTCTAAAACGGGGAGATTTGACAGATGGACCATACAGTAGATAAAAAACTAGACTCAGAATGTTGTGATTAATGGCTCAATGTCCAAGTGGAGATCAGTTATGACTCATGTTCCTCAGTGGTCTGTTTTGTTCAACACCTTTGCTGGACAGTAGCACTGAGTGCAGCCTCAGCAGTTTTGGTAATGACACTAAGCTATGTGGAGTGATCAAGACATTGGAGGGAAAGGAGGCCATTCAGAACGAGCTTGACAGACTTGAGAACTGGGCCAGTGCAAACTGCTTGAAGTTCACCAAGTCCAAGATCCTACATCTGGTTTGGAGTAATCCTATACACAAATACATGCTATGTGGTTAATGGATTGAGAGCAGTCCCAAAGACAAGGACTTGGGAGTGTTGGTGGATAATAGGTTCAATATGAGTCAGCAATGTGTGAACACAGCCCAGAAGACCAACTGTATCCTCAGCTCTATCAAAGGAAATGTGACCAGCAGGTCAAGGTGCCACATTGAGATGGAAACATAGCTTGATGGAAGCAAGTTATTAAGTGTAAAAGATCTTCTTATATATGATTTGATACATGCTTTATAATAACAGTGATTGGCTTACTATATCTCTAAACACTACTCGTTTCTTACTGATTGGTTATTTATTATCACTAAACAAGCTACATGATTAAGCATCTATGACCTGCAGTGGTTCAAGAGTAGCATCTGTTTTCTGTCTCTGCTGTTCCTTGACCTCCAACCACAGCCCCATATATTTTGTCTCTGTCCCATATATCTTGTCTATGACTCCATGGTTATCTCAGGAGTTTACTCTGGGTTCAACAAGACACATCTTGACATTAAGCAGGATACCTCTTGGTCTTGTCTTACATTCATGGTTTTCAGCCCAGAAGCTCCAGCATGTTCCTGGTCACTAGTTCAGCAGTACTGTCTGTTAGCTCAATTTTGCACAGACCATCATCGAGGGAAGTGATTCTCCTCCTCTACTCTGCTCTTGTGAGTCCTAATCTGGAGTACTGCGTTCAGTTCTGGAGTCCTCAGTACCAGGAGAAGGAAATGTTGAAGCAGATCATCATGAAAATGATCAGAAGTCTGGAGCACCTCTCCTGTGAGAGCAGACTGAAAGTTTGAGGTTGTTCAACCTGGAGAAGAGAAGGGTCTGAAGGAAACTTACAGCAACTTTCCATCTTGGGAAGAAACTCCTCAGTATGAGGGTGGTGAGGCAGTGAAACAGGTTACCCAGTGAGATTGTGGGTGTCTCCTTCCTGGAATTGTTAAAGGCCATGCTGGGGGCTCTGTGACATTGTTCCACCTTGGCTTTATCATCTCAAAGTCTCAGTCTCCTACCATACAGGCAGGCAATCTCTTAATCTCAGTGGAATGGAAGACATATGAGACTAAGTAAACAAGGAAACCTCTAAAACACAGAAGTACAGGTCCAGAACAGAAAAATGAATTGAATTATTGAATTACTCAAGTGTGTTGAGCACTAAGCAAACAAATTGCACTTCAGGCAGGAAACATCCCATTTCAGTCTGCGCCTGTGCTTACACATCAGTACGATTCTTTACAGTACATTTGGCAAAAAACCCACTTATTTTTCATCCTGTTGCAATGTCTTTGGAAGCACATGAATGGCTTTCTGTTGCTGTCCTGGTTCTATTTATTCATTAACATGTGTTCAGAATATTCATTGTGTTCCATACACTAATCAACATTCATGTGTTTCACAAGTTTTCTTCTATATACTGTAAGCCCTCTCTCCTCTCCTGAAGAATTCATTACCTTATGTATCGGGTTTGTGTCTGGCAGGTTTTTTGATATCAGGAGAGAGGCTGTTTATGTGACTCTTCTATAGAAACTCCCCCAGCTCTAATGTATTCCTGCTTCTGGCCAAGGCTGAGCCAATCAACTCCTCTATGGTAACATAATTAAGAGGGGAAAATCTGTTGGATGGTTTCTTTTGTTTTGGGAGTTGTTCTGGAGAGGAGTGGGTAAGAGATAAAACCATGTGGATGCTGAGCTCAGTAGGGAAGGAGGGATTGAGGCATGATGTTCTTTTTCTGCACATGGTAGGCTGGCAGGCTGAGCCCTTGAAGCCTATAGAGCACAAAGGTGAATAAGAGTTCTGCAGTATAAGGAGCATCTCATGCCAGAAAGGGCAACTGCTGCAGGAAAAGTCCAAGACTCTGAGGGAAACCCAACCTGGAGCAATTTGTCACTGAGAGAACCACAGCTCACAGAAGAATCTCAAACTTGATGAAGAAATTCATGGAGAAATCCATTTGAGAGATGACACTTTGATGCAGGAAAGAACTGTGAGTAGTTTTCTCCCTGATGACCAGACAGAGGTGGTAACAACATGGAATGAACTGAGACTGCTTATAATCCCCCCTGTTGCCTAGCCCCTCTGTGCTACTGGCCAGAAGGATGTAACAGACAGGGGCTTCGGGAAAAGGGAGGAACAAGGGAAAGCTGTATTTATTTAGGACCAGGTTATATTTACTATTAGTGAGACAATATTCTATTCTGGTTCATTTGGTGGACTTGTAGTGGGTTTTTCAAGTAACTGAGTTTCCTTCCCCCCAGAGTCTGTCTTTTGACCGTAACCATAACTGGTGAGTGACCTTTCCCTTTGTCTTGACCCTCAAGCCTTTCATTGTATCACAGAATAACAGAACATTAAGGATTGGAAGGGACCTTGAAAGATCATCTAGTCCAATTCCCCTGCCACAGCAGGATCACCTAGACCAAGTATGACAGGAACACATTCAGGCAGGCCTTAAACATCTGCAGTGAAGGAGACACCACAACTCCCCTGGGCAGCCCCTTCCAGTGCTCTGTCACCCTCACTCTGAAGAAGTTCCTGCTCATAATGATGTGGAAACTACTATGTTTACACTCGTTGCCCCTTGTCCTGTCATTAGATGACATTGTTAAGAACCTGCCTTCATCCTCGTGACACCCACCCTTGACATATTTATAAGCATTAATGAGGTCACCTCTCAGTCTCCTCCAAGCTAAAGACGCCCAGCTCCCTCAGCCTCTCCTCGTAAGGCAGGTGTTCTACTCCCTTTATCATCTTTGTGGCTCAGGGCTGAACTCTCTCCAGCAGTTCTGTGTCCTTCGTGAACTGAAGGGCCCAGAACTGCACACAATACTCCAGAGGTGGTCTCACTAGACCAGAGTAGAGGAGGAGAAGATCTGCTTCTCTATCTGCTAACCACCTTCTTATCCACCTCAGGATGCTGTTGGCCCTCTTGGCCACAAGAGCACATTGCTGGCTCAAGGTCATCCTGCTGTCCACCAGGACCCTCAGGTCCCTTTCTGCTACACTACTCTACATCACGTCAGTCCCCAAACTATACTAGTACGTGGGGTTGTTCTTGCCCAGATGCAGGACTCTACACTTACCCTTGTTATACTTCTTTAAATTTCTCCCTGCCAAGCTCTCTAGCCTGTTCAGGTCCTGCTGGACGGCAGCACAGTCTGCTGGGGTGTCAGCCACTCCTCCAGGCTTTGTGTCATCAGCAAAGTTGCTGACCGTGCACTCTAGTCCCTCATCCAAGTCATTAATAAATTGATTGAACAGGACTGGTCCCAGTACTGACCCTTGGGGGTTTCCACTAGATACAGGCCTCCAACTAGACTCTGTCCCATTGACCACTACTCTCTGGCTTCTATCCTGCAGCCAGTTCA
>JAOXOE010032422.1:0-11016 GCA_028565055.1 Phoeniculus purpureus
GCTGGGTCACGTGCCCGTCCCGCTAGGGCGGTGGGAGAAGCCCCGCCGAGGCGCGCGTGCGCCCGCCACTCGCAGCGGGGCCCCCGATGGGATGGGATTTCGGGGGGTGGAGGGCGGTTGGTTGGCTGCTCCGCGCATGCGCCGGCGGTGGGCGGCGCGGGCGTCGGAGCGGCGCGAGCAGCGGTTCCCCCGCCGGGGGGGGCGCGGAGCTGGGCCGGGGGCGCAAGAGAAGCGCGATCAGTGCGGCCGTGCCCGGCCCTTGGCCCGCACGGAGAACGGACGGCGGCTCCCGCCCGCGCCGGCGTTGCTGACGGGCGCTCAGGCGCCTCTCGGGCAGCGCTTTCTTTCCCTGCCGGGCTCGGACAGGAGAGGCGCTGGGAGCGGCGGTGTCCGGCGGCCAGAACCCAAGTTAGCGGGCTCCATCCACTGCAGCCGCAGAGGCGAAGCAGCGCGGCTGCCTGTACGTATGATCGCTCCTTCCCCGCGCCGCTACCCCCTGTTCCTCCTCAGGTTTTACTCTCTAGGGCGGTTTCCAGTGGCTTGGTAGAGCTTCTGTCGTAGGTAACCAGCGCTTGTACGTCTCGTTCCGTTGGCCGAGGCACTGTTTGTAATGAGACTGGGTGTCAAGTCTGGCTGTCGCTCGAGGCTTGGTAGAAATTGGGCTGTTGTTTCCGTGGTGTGAGGAAACCTTCACTGCTGAGCTCATGGGCAGTGGACGGCTCTTCCGAAACTAGAGCAATAAAAGCCCAGACACGTTTTCCTCTTGACAGCGGTTTGATGGGGTGTTGTCAGGCGGTCTCATTCTGCTCGTCGTGAAAGCTGGGCATTGATAAAGCGTAGGTCCCATAAGAGGAATAATGCTGTGGGTTATTTCTTCTATTCCTTCTTGTGTTGTCTCTTCTTCCCCCCCGCCCTCAACATCACTCATCCTTTGGATATAAGAATTTTTACCTCATTCCGTTTCATTTGATTATTTCTTCTGTTACTTCCTGTGTCTCCTGTCTTTTTCCCCTTAAAACATAAGTCATCCTTTGGCCATAAGAGTCTTTATTTAATTCCATTCCACTTCATTTGTTTATTTCTTCCTTCCTGCATTTACTGTCTCTTTCCCCTTTAAACACAAAACCTCTCATGTGCAGATAGGGAGTTATGTCATTTCTTTACATTAATTGCTTATGTGAGAAGAGTCCATTTTATTGCGTCCATCATTTACAAATCCATTCAGCAAGGAAAGAGTCTATTTCCTATATAATAATACAGTTATTGCTAATGTAATACTACAAACCAGTTAGTTAATACAGATTTCCAGTGGGTGTCCAAAGCACTGCAGTATGGCTGTGGATGACGAAACAGTACGGTTTCGATTGGTTTGTATGGGGTTTTTCTTCCAACCTCTTTCAAAAGTTGCGATAGAAGCGTAATAAAATCCCTTTTTCCTGTTATAGATCTGCCTGAAAGATGATGCATTGTTTTTTTCACCCCTTTATTTGCTGAGAAACTTGCTCTCCAATCCTTCAATTTGATTCGGGGCATCCATCAAACAGCAGGCTTTCGTCTTAAAATCAGATGAACTTAGATAATGTTAGAATAATTGTTTTGGATTACTGATTCTAACAGTGAGGAACAGCATATGGAGACTTTTTTCCAGCAGATTTGGGGCAGCTGTTGCCATACTGCTTCATTATTGCTTCCTGCACATAAAATGCTTCCAGTGCTCGAACGTGAGCAGACAATAGGAGGTAAGAAATAGCAGCACAGGTTGTGCGGTAGCTGTTGGTTGCCTTCCCTACTAATGGGAACAATACGGCTTATTCTAGGCTGGTTTTGCACGCATTGAGTGGCGAATAAGAAGGTGTGCAGCAGCAGTTATTGAGGAGTCGCTCACGCAGTGCAACGCAAAATCCAAGCTCTAGTTTGCTCTCTGTTAATCCAAATTACTTTCTCAGTTTGAGCAGTACAGCAGTCGAAGCAAAGCTGTCCGTGTCATTAGGCATCAGTGACTTACGAAAAATTCTCATCCTCCATTTTTTTTTTCAGTGAAGACGTCAAGATTCTGAATTTGTATTGGAAAAAATCCACTTGGAAAAACTGAACGCTGTAATAAAGTGTAGATGACCAGCCCTTAGTTTCAAACGGGCAAATCTTTCTTCATCAAATGTACAGTAAAAACAGGAAAAGCAACCTAAAAGGCCCACTCAGCATTCCTTATGTTGTTCTTCTCCTCCAGCCTTGACCTTCCCCCACTTCCATGTCCCAGGAAGGGACGTTTTAAGAGATCCTGCGTGATGAGAGTTACACTGGAGAAGGTACACCTCCCATTGAGACTGGTGTCTACAGCCAGATCTACGGAGGCACTCAAAACACTCCTGCACTGTATTGAACTTTGCAGCTTTCCCATGGGGAGAGGAAATGGCTTTGAGCAGGGAGGGAGGCACGGCTGGGTGAACAGGTCCTGTGAGTAAGGGGGAGAGGTCGTGTGATGCCCGTGGGGGAAGGGGGTTGGGGAGAGGGAGGTTGGTTGGCTTCAAGGTGGGCCTGTAACATGTCTTTAGGTAACTAGCCAACACCCTAATGGCTATTGACATAGCAGAAGTCCTATCTTTAACTCTTGTGCTTTTATCTAGGTAGCCCTTCTTGTATCGGTCACCTGTATTCCCTGAGAGCTTCTCTTTTAAGGTGAAGTTTTATTGCATTAATCTAATCTCCAAGTAAGAAAAATGATGATAATGCCAGCAGCCGCCTCTGTGTATTACAGTAAAGGCCTGCAGTGATCATAAAAAGCAAATTAAATTACTGCTGTAATGTTCATAGCTGATAGCACCTTGGGAAAGTGGAGACAATTCAGCCTGAAGGCTGATGACTAGAGGGAAATGTACTCTTTTGGCTGGTACTTCCAGTGTCTCCGTTGCCCAAATCAGAGGTGGATGTGGTTGGATGTCAGCCTTCTGCGACGCAGCCTGTGGCAGGAAGGTACCCAGCGTGCTGGACGGCTTGAGGGAAAGAAGCAACACTTCCCTTAGCCATTACAGGCACTCAAGGGGAAAAACAGAGTTTGCAATTCGGTACCGAGTCGTCCGTGATGGACAAGATTATAGCTGCCATAACTAATGCCGCAGTCGGCTGTGACCACTACCAGACATCTGAAAATCAGCTGCAGAGATGAGCACGGGAACACAATGAGGTGCGTTTTAGAAACAGTTGAGATGGGTTTCATTTCACACTCTTCAGTAGCAGGTGAAAATGAGGTCTCATTTGCCAGTTTCATTGCGGTGTTGCTGAGAAAGTCAGAAAATGGTGAAGGAGGGACAGAAGCAATCTGGAAGTATAGAAAATAAAAAATTACCGGCAATTACAGAGCGGAAAACTAAATCCAGTCAGTGCATTGTAAATGTAAAATGTGCCCACTTCATCACCTTGTTCGTAACAGCAGTTTGGTTCAAAAGCTGGGGTGGAAAGAAACCCTGATTGTTGGCAGAAGGTGTCTGAACCCTGTGTTCTGAAGGGATGTTTTACCTCTAGGCTCGTCAGCTTTGCTTGTAGTTTATCCGTGCTTGCATTGCTTTTGTGCATTTTACTGTCGGATCGTGAGTATTCGCTCTCCTCTCTAGCTCCCTAAAAGCATCCAAGTCATCCCTTTAGAGAACCACAGCATTACTGAGGCTGGAAAAGCTCCCTAGGATGATCAAGCCCAGCCTGTGACCTACCATCACCACAATCACCTAGACCGTGGCGATACACTGTGCGTGTTTCCGGGGTTTCTCACACCATGCACGTACTGGTTCTAATACAACGCACGTCGCTTCACTTAGCGTACGAGACACTGCACTTTCCATCCACACAGTCACCACATCATTACTACAAAATTACTACAGCTCTGGGCTTGCAGAGGAGAGGAGGATTTCAGATGGCTTCTGGCCTGCCCCTGTTGGAGAATTCATGGGTGGAAACACGACATGAGCCAGCCTGTGCCACACAGGGCAGAAAGGGGAGTAGCAGCGAGTGTGCACTGCTCTGGATGCTCCCTGACCCTGGGGAGGCTCTGCATTGGCTGCTGCTAAATATAACAGCTGTCACTGGAGTCCAGCTGACAGGCATTCCTCGTCACAACACGCAGTATTGGGATATCTGGAAATTAAGACTTTAAAGAGATCTTAGCGGTTGGTTGTTTCAGACCTTCGGTTTGCACCAGACACCTAACCTTAAAGCTGCCTAGGATAACAGTCTGTGTTTTAATCGATGTCACCATCTCAGCTGCTAAAAAGCTGCTGAGGGCACTGCTATTTGCTACGTGCAACTAAAAATAGTCGGTTGAAAGGCATTTCTGTGCACGATACAGAACCAAAAGGGCTTCCATTTTTCACCATAACGAGGAGTGTTCTCACCTTCACTATCAGATTTTAAATAAAAAGGAGGACAAAGTTAATGTCAGAGAGATTTCCAGATTTATTTTGGCAACCACGGTGCCCAAAGGCTTTGCTACAGAAATCAAGTTTGGATTTAGAATCATAGAATCATTAGGAATTGGAAGGGACCTCGAAAGATCATCTAGTCCAATCGCCCTGCCACAGCAGGATCCCCTAGACCAAGTCACACAGGGATGCACCATCTTTCGGTGTTTCACTGTAGTGTGTTGTTTTCTGTTGAATGTAAATGAACTCTGGTGAATTTCAATCTATTTACAGTCTTCTCAATTACTACTGAACCCAAGTAGACCTTAAAAAGAAATGGATGAAGTAAGTTTTCCTTTTAACATATTGAAAATACGGATGTGTACGCGTATTGACTTACACTGAGGGACTGCTAGTGGTGTGTTCTCCTCGTAACTGCTCAGTACTGAGGAGGCAGCAGTCCTTGCGCAAGGAGTTTATATTTAACTGGACAGAAAACACTTCGTAAATGATAAAGAACCTCTGCATTTTTTATAACTTAGTGAGTAAATATATTTGTATTGGCTGGGTCTTCTAATAAACCATAATTCATCGCTCTGAAAAATCCAGGTTCTTAGTCATTAGAAATCTTTTCTTTCCCCCACTCAAAGTACTTTATGTGTTCCAGGTCTTTATAAAATACAAATCTTTGTGTATTTAATGGCAGAGTATCTGGAGTTACAAAGCTGTGTGAAAAGGAAATGGACCCAGCAATGTGAAGCACAGAATTACTGAGGCTGGGAAAGACCTCTAAGATCAGACCCCCAGCTCCCTCAGCCTCTCCTCATCAGCCTTGCCCTCCAGTCCCTTCCCCAGCCTCGGTGCTCCTCTGGACGCGCTCCAACACCTCAATCTCTTTCTTGAAGCAAAGGGGCCCAGCGCTGCCCCCAGTACTGGAGGGGAGGCCTCCCCAGTGCCAGGGGAGATACTTGGAGAATTACGGCCCTAGTCCTGCTGGCCACAGTATTGCTGATACTAGGCAGGATGCCATTGGCCTTTTGGGCCACCTGGGTACCCTGCTGGCTCCTGTTCAGCCAGTTGTCACCCAGTGCTGCCAGGTGTCTCTCTGCCAGGCTAGTCTCCAGCCACTCATCCCCCAGCCTGTAGCTGCTGGGGGTTATTGTGGCCCAAGTGATCTTTGGAGGTCCCTTCCAATCCCTAATGATTCTATGATTCTAACTGTAGGACCCTGCACTAGTTAAACCTCATCTCGTTGTCCTCTGCCCATTAACCCAGCCTGTTGAGATCTCTCTGCAGCACCTTCCTCCCCTCCAGCAGATCAACACTGCTCCCCAACTTGGTGTCATCTGCGAATTTATTGGAGATAAGACAGTGGCTCACCATGTTCATCAAAAGCAAGTCCTCTGATGGTTGTTGACTACCTACGCAGAGACCGTTGTGCTTCTGTGCTTCAGCAGGCTCCAAAGTGCTCTAGCTGTGCCTGTTCCTCAAAAAGCAAACAGCCCATTTCACAGACTTCTGCTCTTCAGAAGCCATGAAACACTTTGTAGTAAAGCACTTGAAGTTACTTGGATGGAAGCAAGTGCAGAGAACTATTGCTCAAGCGCTTGGACCAGTGCAGGGTTTCCTCACAGAAGCAGGAAGCATCCCAGCTCTCATGCCATGCTCGTTGGCATTTGCAGGCAGGTGCAGCGTTAAGTCCCTCTTTGAGTGTCACCAGAGCTCAAAGGACAAGTCATAACGGTCAGTAAAACATGACTTTTGGGCTCAAAGCCAAAAGGCAACTGTTTTCTAGCTTGTTAGCTAATCTAGGAGGTCTGACTCTGTTTGAGCTACTGTCACTTCCTACAAGATCCTCCTGGCTTGGATCAGCAATAGTGTGGCCAGCAGGGCTAGGATGTCATTCTCCCCCTGGACTGGGCACTGGAGAGGCCTCCCCTCCAGGACTGGGGGCAGTGCTGGGCCCCTCACTTCAAGGAAGAGATTGAGGGGCTGGAGCAGGTCCAGAGAAGCAACAAGGCTGGGGAAGGGACTGGAGGGAAAGTCTGATGGGGGGATGCTGAGGGTGTTCAGCCTGGAGAGGAGGAGACTCAGGGGGGACCTTCTGCCTCTCTCCAACTCCCTGAAGAGAGGTTGTCAGGTGGGGGTCAGGCTCTTCTCCCAGGCAACCAGCACCAGGACGAGAGGACAGGGCCTGAAGCTGCACCAGGGGAGGGTTAGGCTGGATGTCAGGAAGCCCTTTCTCAGAGAAAGGGTGACCAAAGCCTGGACTGGACTGCCCAGGGCAGTGGGGGAGTCCCCATCGCTGGAGGTGCTGAAGGACAGCCTGCCTGTGGCCCTTGGTGCCCTGGTCTGGCTGCTGGGTTGAAGTTAGGTCCTGGGCTGGCTGAGCTCAGAGGGCTTCTCCAGCCTCAATCATTCTGTGATACGTCCTTATAGATAAGATATGTTGCTGTAAATAAGACGACACCAGCATCTCTGCTAATACTGCGTGCGATTACTGTTAGTAACGAGTTCATTGCTCGACTACAGTAATTCATGGTTACGAGCTGCCAAGCACAACAAGAGTGGGATTCACTTACCTTATGGCATTGTGCTTGAGTCTCCAGAAGGTCGCTGCATCACATCTGCCAGCTCTGCTCGGATGTCTTGTACACCTGGCGTGGCCACAGCAAACTGTTGAACAGTCCCCTGGATCTCCCCGTAAGCCTGTAGAAACATTTAACTATGAGCCACATCTGCTCTCAGAACACTCTGAGCGACAGCTTGAGTTCAGGATGTTGAGGAGAACTTGACTCTGTTGAGGTACTGTGGTCATTCCACAGCTTTGGCTTTCAGAAGGGAGGATTTTACATTCAAGTCATCACGTTAGGCAGACCCCAGGGAAGAAGAACAAGGGGGCAGTCTGGGAAGGTCACTGTGGCGTAGAGGCAGAACGTGTGTAAAATGATCACCCAGATGTAGACACAGTAGTCTAACAACAAGAACCACTGCAGCTGACCTCGAAATGTGTGGAAGTAACGCTGTGCACTGCTAGCCGTCCTGCAAACCTCTAGCCCTTGATCGTTATTCTTAGCCTGAAACATTTTGTTTGCTCTCCGATTGTGACCCAACCATAGGGAAGGGAAACGTAACGCGTTTCCTGCGAAGCCAGATGACTTTCATACTGCTCCCGTCCACTTGTTCCGGTTCATGTAGAGCACGAGAGATTTCCACGTACGAGTTACACCTTTAGAGCTTCCACGAGCTGCAAGAAAAGGCCCCTTTAGTAATAGGCAGCTTCACTCTGTGGAATTGGCTGTGTCATGAATAAAGTTGATCACTGCAATGTTCACCTCTTGTGTTACTGTGGTCATTTCATAATGAACACTGGGAAGTGTCACGGACAGTTTTCCTCACCTTTCGGGTGTTCAGATCAACTGCCAAACTAAGGAAGGTTATTGCACTGATCACAACTTTTCCAGAGCAGCTGCGGCCGACTGGATCTAGGGGATCCTGCTGTGGTGGGGGGATTGGACTGGATGGTCTTTGGAGGTCCCTTCCAATCCCTAATGATTGGATCTAGGGGATCCTGCTCTTGTGGGGGGATTGGACTTGATCTTTCAGGGTCCCTTCCAATCACTAATGTTCTGTGACTCTGTGTCTCTGATTTTAGCACACACCCCCCCTAATCCTGGCAGGACTGGAGAATCTTTACACCATCACCTCACTGAGCAGAGAAATGCAAATCCACCACACAGAGGGTGTCTCCCAATCCCTTATCCTGTCTCACTGGTGGCTTTTGTCCATGCTGAGAGGGGATGCTGCAAAGAAAGCTGTTGTAGTTCTCTTCCTCACAGAATCACACAACATTAGGGATTGGGAGGGACCTCAAAAGATCATCCAGTCCCATCCCCTGCCACAGCAGGATCCCCTAGATCCAGTCATTAGGCGTTGGAAGGACCTCAAAAGATCACCCAGTCCAATCCCCCCGCCACAGCAGGATCCCCTAGATCCAGCCACACAGGAACATGGCCAGGAGGGTTTGAAACATCTCCAGAGAAGGAGCCTCCACAACCCCCCTGGGCAGCTTGTTCCAGTGCTCTGGCACCCTCACCATGAAGAAGAGCAGGATCACCTAGATGAGGTCACACAGGAACACGTCCAGGTGGGTTATACAGCACTTGGTCCAAGCTGTGTGATTTCATAGCTGATAACAGCATATCTTAAACTACGGTCATTAAAAACTGTGATCATTCCCTCTCATTAATTACCAAACCACCTGAAATCGCTTTGGGTACATCCTTTCACACAAAGACTTTCAGTCTATGTGGCAGCGTGGGGACCCCAAAACCAGCGGAGAAGCACTTCAAGGCATTTCGCAGTCTTCCAAAACGTGAAGTGTGTTACTTCTCCTCACGACAAGGCACACGGGAGAACAAAACTCGGAAGGAACCACACACATCCTTTGCAGAGCTGCTCTGCTGGGCCATGCGCAGAGCCCAGCCAAGCAGCAGCACTGCGATTGTATTGACCAGAGCAAGATGAATGGCCCCCTGGAGACTAGGGGGGTTGTGTGCTGGCTTCCACCACCTTCTCATCCCTTTTGTGCCCCCTCTCCAGTTCATATGCAGATTGCCTCCAACCAAGTCCTCGCTCAATGATCTGTTTCACTTGGTTTTGGAAGGTAGGTGGAGGATCTAAATATTTATGAGGCCTTTTTCCTCTGGTTTATGACGCGCTCTTGTCGAAGGCTGAGGCAGAGCGTTAATGAATGCATGCCTGCACACACAGACACAGCAACCAGGCAAGAGGAAGGGAAAACCACACACAAAGCCTGGTCAGCTCTAATGTTGGCACTTAACTAAAGCAGTTCCCATGAAGAAAAACAACCCCAAAAAAACCCAACACCCCCCCAAAAAAAAGCCTCATAAGAGAAAAAAAAAAACACCCCAGGCAAGGAGATTTAAAAATCTGTTGCCAGGAGAAAAATAAACCTGAGCACACAAGAAAGAACAAGACTTCCATCTTTACTTTCCTCGGCTGCAAATGCAACCCTTGTTTCGGCTCAGAACGCGTTGGGAACAAAAGATGTTCATTGGGAAATGAAAGGTCTTCACTGGATCGGTGTTTTCAGTGAGGAAGAAAAGGACGTCGTGGAGAGGTTGGTGCTGGTCTCTTCTCACAAGGAGTTGGTGATACAAGAAAAGGGAAGGGGTTCAAGTTACAACAGGGAAGGTTTAGACCAGATTATAGAATCATTAGAGGTTGGAAGGGACCTCCAAAGATCACCCAGTCCCATCCCCTGCCACAGCAGGATCCCCTAGATCCAGTCACACAGGATCATGGCCAGGTGGGTTTTAAATGTCTCCAGAGCAGGAGACTCCACAACGCCCCTGGGAAGCCCCTGCCAGGGCTCTGGCACCCTCACCATGAAGAAGGTCCTTCTCACACTGATGGGGAATCTCCTCTGCTCCAGCTCACACCCGCTGCCTTTCAGCATCCTTTTAGCTCTGTGCTGGCCTCTCTCCAGCAGTTCTGTGTCCTTCTTGAACTGAGGGGCCCAGAAATATGTGAAGGGTGGGTGTCAGGAGGATGGAGCCAGGCTCTTCTCAATGTCATCTAGTGATAGGACAAGGGGCAACGGGTGCAAGCTAGAACAGAGGAATCATCAAGGTTGGAAAAGACCTATCATCAAGTCCAACCATCCACCTACAATCCCCCAACCACTAAACCATCTCCTGAAGCACCAGGTCTACCTGTTTGTTGAACCCCTCCAGGGACGCTGCCTCCACGCCCTCCCTGGGAAGCCTTTTCTGAGGCCGCCCCGCTCTTTCTGCAGAGAAATTTTTCCTAATAACCAACCTGGACCCCCTGACACCACCTGACTCCATTTCCTCTCGTTCTTGCAAAGAAAAATAAAGAAGTTGAACTGCTGATTGGTGCAGCCTCCCCTGCGCATCAACTGGAGCCCCGATCCCACACCCAGCTCCTCGGTTTTCCCACACAGCCCTCCCAACCACGTCCCCATCACACCGAAGAACAGATGGAGTTTGTGTACAAGTGGCTCTTTCTTTTCTATAGCCAGTTGAAATGAGCAGCCAGACGAGGCAGAAATTTGCTGAAATCCTGGATTCTCTCTGTGGGTTGAAAGACTGAAGAAGTTATCGCTCATTGGTTATGCAACACGCGCGGCCACGAGCATCTGCTGGCTGCACACAGGGGCTTAGCCCACCTCCTTCCTCATGCTGCTGCAGACAAGAAGATGCAAGTGTGTGCGACTCGATCGAGTTGACCTGTTGGAAAGCAGCAGAGGAGAAAGGGACCTGGAGGTCCTGGTGGTCAGCAGGATGGCCAGGAGCCAGCAATGGGGCCAAGGCGGCCAGTGGCATCCTGGGGTGGATCAGAAAGGAGATGGTTAGCAGATTGAGAGAGGTTCTTCTCCTCCTCTACTCTGCCCTGCTGAGACCATAGCTGGAATCTTGTGTCCAGTTGTGGGCCCCTCAGTTCCAGAAAGGCACAGAGCTGCTGGAGAGAGCCCAGCGCAGAGCTACAGGGGTGATGGAGGGAGTGGAGCATCTCCCTGCTGAGGAAAGGCTGAGGGAGATGGGGCTCTGGAGCTGGGAAAAAGGAGCCTGAGGGGTGACCC
>JAOXOE010032423.1:0-11016 GCA_028565055.1 Phoeniculus purpureus
AAGTGATCCTGCTGTGGCAGGGGGATTGGACTAGATGATCTTTCGGGGTTCCTTCCAATCCCTAATGATTCTATGATACCTTGAACTGGAGATGTGTGACAGGGCAAAGAGCCTGAAGCCAAACCAAAGCACCGTCTTCAGTTGAGAAGGAAGGAGACTGCTGCTCAGAGCAGCAACTGGCACAAAGAGCCAACATAGAACCACAGCCAAGAGGGACAGACCCCAAAGGAACGTGAGGCATTTTCATCACCCCAAGAGAGCCTTGTGGGGAACTTGGAGGAGTTTCTGTGAAGACAGGGGTGCAACCAAGGCTCAGATCGTTTGGAAAGGGTGGGTTTGGGCCAAGTAAGATTTGGTGTCTAAAGGTCTTGAGACAGCAGGAGCACAAAGTCACAGGTAAAGTCAAGGCTACCCAGGACAAAAACCTCAGCACCTTGCAGAAGCCTTGGAAATGATATCCCAGGCATGGAAAAAAACCTCGTAAAAAAAAAGAGAGTGGTGAGGTCAGGGCTTTTTTTAACTCTATCTCTTCACATCATTTGGCTGATGTGATGGCTGCCAGCCCGGATCCTGGGCAGCTCTCATTAGCCTGGGACGCTGTCACAACATGCTGAGCCCACTGTCAGCTTGAGGACAGAGACACAAGACATGACGCAGAGAACACAGAGAGAAGAACAATGTTCCCAGAAAAAACACCCCCAAAAAATCCCACACACTGTCCTCAGTCAAATTTAAATGAAGGACAGGGGTTAGGAATGACCTGGAGGTGCTGGGTCAGTGCTTGGACTTTATGATCTTAAAGGTCTTTTCCAACCAAAATGACTCTGTGAAGTACAAATTAGTGATTCCACCTCTTCCTACTCTTTTTGTCTTGTGCAAATGGGGTTTCAAGGCAGCTGTGAAGGAATGAGGGAAGAAAGGAGAGAGCTGAGCCAGGATCTCAAGGAGGACTTTTCAGAAGAGGACACCATCTCACTCTTCATTTCATTAGGAGGAAATGGACACAAGTTGCACCAGGGGAGGTTCAGACTGGGAATTAAGGAAAACTTCTTTAGAGAGAAAGAGTGGTCAGGGGTGGGAACAGGCTGCCCAGGGCAGTGGTAGAGTCCTCATCCCTAGAGGTGTTCAATAGGCAAATGGAGGTGGCACTTCGGGACATTGTCCAGTGTTCATGGAGGAGCTGAGTTGAAGGTTGGACTTGATGATCTTAGAGGTCCCTTCCAGCCTTAATGATTCTGTGATCCTGTGATTCTCTGTGTTTCCAACCTGACCCTTTTCTCCCAGGAAGTAGGTTACACCCAGCAGTCCTGAATTCCCTCCCCTCCTACCACAGTCCATACAAACACCAAGACAAACCTCACCCAGAAGCAGCACCACCATCAGCTCTCCAATCTAACATCTCCTGTATCACAGCCAGGCCATTGGAGCAGCTCACATTGTCACCCCATGGGATGGGTGTTTTCTCCTCATGATCCCAGCATGTGGGGAGGGAGGTGAAGATGCTCCAAACGGCCCAAGATGATCAAAGCCAAAGGAGGAGAAGAGGATGTAAGCCATAATTTCTGCTTCTGAAGATCAATGACTGGCTGGATGCTTCATCATCTCGGGACATTAAGCACAACTGGTCATTAGGCCCTAAGCAACGCCTAGCGCTGAGGTCATCTTTACCACTCAAAAATGAATAAGAGAAGAATAAATGAATAAAAAACCCCCACCAGCTAATGAAATGTCCCTCTAATGGGAAACAAGTTTCAATCACCAGCAGTAATCCAGGTACAGGCTCGGGTTCAGCTCCCAAGCCCCGATAAGGGAGTGGTATGAGAAAGCACAAGAAACCAACCCAAAGGCCCCCGCAAAGCCCCATCAGCAGTACTGGGGATGCCCCCAAACCACCTGTTAGGATCTCAGATCAAGGCTGCACAGAGAAAACTCCAAAGATGCACTTTCTGTAGGGTTTTCCTGCACTGTCTGAGTCAGGTTATGAATTCGCAGTGGATATCCAAATGCATTAAGTGCAGTCATCTAGAGAAATACAGAGACACGGGGTCAGCCCCAGCTGTCCACGTGTGTCAGCGGAACGACGATGTGTTATATAAGCTGAAGGGAAACGGTTCGCTAGTTAAGCACAGAAACCATCG
Source organism: Phoeniculus purpureus (assembly GCA_028565055.1). Taxonomy (NCBI): domain Eukaryota; kingdom Metazoa; phylum Chordata; class Aves; order Bucerotiformes; family Phoeniculidae; genus Phoeniculus; species Phoeniculus purpureus. The sequence continues at coordinate 2,139 of JAOXOE010032423.1, forward strand.
GTCCTCGGGGAGAATGACCCTCATAAAAACACAAATAACAGGAGAAAGAGAATCCAAGTAAAACCTTGTGAAGATTGCAGCCAGATCAGTCATAACCCAGACCCAAGCAACATAAAGCCACCAGAATCCAGAGCTCAAAGGTGGATCCTGTTGAAGGACAGTGGCACAGCCCTGCAGGTTTTCACTCTTCTCACCCAGCTCAGATGGCACCTTTGATGGGGCTTTCCCCTACTTCAGTTGCCAGGATACCCTTGGGAAGGTGAGGTGGTGGCAACGAGAAGCCTGGCAGGGAAGGATTTCTTTGTGCATACCTGGAGGGGCAGGATCAACCCTAGGGAGGAGGGTCCTCACAACCCTTCCTCATTACACAGAATCACAGAGCAAGAGGGATTGGAAGGGACCTCGAAAGATCATCCATTACAGTCCCCCCAACACAGTAGGATCACCTAGACCCAGATGCATAGGAACATGACCAGGCAGGTTTGAAATGTCTGAAGAGAAGGAGACTCCACAACCTCCCTGGGCAGCCACTTCCAGGGCTCGCCATGAAGAAGTTCCTTCTCATATTGATGGGGAACCTCCTCTGTTCTAGCTCACACCCAATGCCCCTTGTCCTATCATTAGATGCCACTGAGCAGAGCCTGGCCCCATCCTCCTGGCACCTGTTCCTTTCTGTATTTATCAACATTCATAGGGTCACCTCTCAGGCTCCTTTCTTCCAAGCTCAAGACACCAAGCTCCCTCAGCCTTTCCTCATCAGGAAGATGCTCCACTCCCTTCATCATCTTTGTGACTCTGCACTGGACTCTCTCAAGCAGTTCTATGTCCTTCTGGTACTTAGGGGCCCAGAACTGGACACAAGATTCCAGATGTAGCCTCACCAGGGCAGAGTAGAGGGCAAGGAAAACCTCTCTGCATCTACTAACCACCTCCCTTCTAACCCACCCCAGGATGCCATTGGCCTTCTTGGCCACATTAAATCTCCTATTTAGGACAAAGAAGGTTTCCACAAACCCATGATGCTCATCATAAAAAGCGTCAAGGAAACAGAATGCAAAGAGGGTTGATTGTTACGGGGGAACATGACTGAATCTTCCCAGGATGATGGAGAGTGCCCCAGCAACCTCAGCACTTGTGGGTGCCTCCCAATGGGACCCAGGGATCTGCAGATGTCCATCTTGCCTGGATGATCTCTAACCTAATCCCTCTCAACCAACAGAAAGCCTTTCTTTCTCCAGACCTTACCCCCTGCCTCCAAGGACTCAGGTTATCAAAGTCACCTCTCACCTGGGTTCATGACAGTTGGCTGTTACCAAAGCTGCCTTTCACGGGACACCTCTTTAACACTGCAAAGTCCCCACCTGAATGTCGGGTTGCGAGCACTCAGAGTCCTCATTTTTCAAGCAGAAGAGTGAAGATTATCACCAGCCTTCCCCACAGAACCGTGACGCCAACTGAAAAGAGTTAAGAGCCTTTTTTTTCCAACTCTGCGGGTTGGAAGACCTCAGCATTTGAGGAAAAAGCTATTTCAGTCTCCACCTTATTCTTTCCAAGGCAACACATTTGAGCAAATAGGGGTTTGGAGTCCCATGTAATCATCATCCCCGCTTCCCCCATACCCAGCACGGGCAACTGCGTCGAGCTTGCAGCGACACAACCCCTTGGTGTCCATAGAAACTGAGACAGCCAACGCAGGCACTGCCAGGGCATGACTGGAACTCCTGAACTCTCCTCATGCGCCACTGGAGTGTGGCCCTATAATCACACCGTGGGAGGCTGGCATGTCCTGTTACTGGAGAGCACAAAACACACCAGTGAGAGCACACGGAGGTGGCAGCGGGCGCCAGGAGGTGGGTTTTTTAAGTGTTACCTATAGAATCTGTGGGACTAGATGATCCCTAAGGTCCCTTCCAACCTAAACCTATTAAATATGACGCATCCCATACTATTGTAGGGTCACGGTAACCATGTCTGTATTTCCTGGACATCACTACAGTGAATTAGTTTTACAGGTCACACTAGGAAAACACTTTGCAACGAACACCCACAGAGTGTACGGAGAGACAGACGACCCCCAGAGCGTTGGGATGCAGAACAGCCAGATCCTATTTTGTCTTCATCCCTACACTCCTTCTGCTATTGATGTTGGGCTCCTCTTGGGTGACTTCAGGCGATTTTAAAAAAACACGAGCCCTTGTTACCATGGAGACAATAAGGTGGTCAGCACATCCACGGGAGAGCAGGGCAGGATGTTTTGAATGTAAGAATTCCAAAGGTTCAGACTTTGGTGACTCCGCAGCACCGGTGACTCCATCATAGGGCTCCTGTTAATTCCCTGCGCTGCCACCAGCTGGATTTCTGGGAATCCTAAAAGCTACTGTAGGCACTAGCAGAGACTGCAGCACTAAAAGGTGCAGAGATAATCAACTGCCTGACAGGAGGGTGAAGAGAGGTGAGGGTTGGTCTCTTCTCCCCAAAGAACAAGGGATAGGACAAGAGGAAATGGCCTCAAGCTGCCCCAAGAAAAGTTGAGGTTGCCCCTGAGGACAAACTTCTTCCTGGAAAGGGCCCTCAGACCTTGGAACAGGTTGCCCAGGGAGGGGGTTGAATAACCATCCCTGGCCGTGTCTCCCAGTCGTGGAGATCTGGAGCTCAGGGACAGGGTTTACCGGTGGGTCGGAACAGTTGGGTTCAGGGTTGGACTGCATGAGCTTGAAGGGCTTTTCCAACTCAAACCCTCCATGATTCCATGTTCCCACTCCACTCCTCTCACAGAGAGGTGAGAACAACAAACACCACCCCAGGAACCTGCCCTAGACATTGTGAGATGGCTCCAACCAAACCCAAACAAAAGCAGCCCCCACCGGGTGGGTCGGTTTTCGCCAGCGATGCAGCCGTGGTTGCTATTTGCTTGCAAACAGACACACACTGAAAAAATCCTTCTCTAACGGAACACTAATTGGGAGCTTAATTTGAGATTCAATTAGTATGTTCAGAAACATTCAATTAAGCTTCCTGGTGACACAGAGAGATGCAGCTACAGTCGCATTCCAGAAGAAGAATCACAACTCACTGAAGTCCACTGGCATCTCCATGGTCACAGGAATTAAGGAGAGAAGCCAATTCCCATAGAATCCCAGATTGGGTTGGGTTGGAAGGGATTCAGAGCTCACCCAGCCCCAATCCCCTGCCACGGGCAGCAACACTTCTCACCAGACCAGGTTGCCCACAGCCCCATCTACCCTGGCCTTGGACACTTCCAGGGAAGGGGCTTCAGCAGTGTTTCTCCAAATCACTGTTCTGTCACCAAGCGTCAACAACCTCACTGGGCCAAGTGACTGAATGGTCTCTCTCCAGCTGGCAGGAGACAACCCCATGAAAACTCTCCAACCTATGGCAGGCAAATCTTCCACTGTGGTTCAGACCACCACTGCACCAAGCAGCACCACGCAGGACTAAAGGACAGGGTTTAGTGGTGACCTTGCGATAGCTGGGTTCATGGTTGGACTTGATCAGTTTGAAGGTCTTCTCCAACCTGAACCAATCTGTGATCCCACAGCCTGGACACAGCCCTCGCGCAGCAAACTGGACACAAGCAACAGACTCATCTCTGTCCTCCAGAAGCTGCCCATCTTGAGAAACCACCTCTGTGGTCTCAAAACAAGAGTCAGGCCACGACAACACCGATGGAAAACACCACCTTCTCCCAAAGCTCACAGGACCTTTCGTGAATTTACTCCAAGAGAAAACCACAAACCAACCAGTCCTGAAGGTCAAGCAGCTCTTGGGGTCCTACAACAAGATCATCCGAGGGCACTTCTTTCCGCGCATGCCTTGCTCTACCTCAGTGATTTAACTTAAATCTTTGGATTTACAAAGCCAGCTGCTTTCAGGCAGAGTTTAGCAGAGAGGTGCTGTATGAGCTAACACCATAGGTTCAAGAGGAAAGATGAGGGACACCGATGTCACCTCACCACACCAACAAGGTTGATGTTCTGTGGAGAAAGGGCTGGATCTCTTATTTACCTGTCAAGGACTTTAAGGGTTTCTAACCACTGTATGGAGAACGACGACGACAGGCTCCTGTGTCTGGGCATCAGCAGCGTTCCGCGGCAGTAAGTTGTATTTTAAAAATTAATGACTCATCACCAAATTGAGCTCATCCTGGGAAACAACTGACATCCTGAGCTGCTACTCTGCACATCAGCACTCTATCAGCCCCACCAGCATCTGACTCTGAGAAACACCTGGCTCACCACAAACGCAGGCTGGGAGGAACCACACTGCTCGGCACCATTCACCTCCTGCAGATCAGAAAGTTCACATCACCACAGACTGAGGGCTCAAGGTCATCCTCTGAGGTCTCATCACTAGGAAAATGATTTTCAGGCCCAAAACCAAAAGCAGAACCAAAGGAAGAAGCAGATGCACATGAAGAACTTTAAGGAATGGTCAAGTTGAGCCAAAGTAGTGCTGATCCTCCCAGCTCAGACCATTCAGGGCAGTCAGCAAATTCCACCAACTACAGAACTCAAACCTGAGCTTCAGGTCATTCATGGCTCTCCAAAACCACCAGAGGTTCAGCAAATACCTGTGAGAGCTGCCGAGCATCCCCCTGTGCTTTGCACAGCATCATGGAATCATTTAGGTTGGAAAAAGCCTTCAAGCTCATTGAGCCCAACCATGAAACCAACTGTCCAAAACCAACTGTCCAAAACCACCACTAAACCCTGTCCCTGAGCTCCACATCTCCATGACTGGGAAACATGGCCAGGGATGGCAATTCAACCCTCTCCCTGGGCAGCCTGTTCCAAGGGCTGAGGACCCTTCCCAGGAAGAAGTTTCTCCTCAGGGCCAACCTCAGCTTTCCACAGGGCAGCTTGAGCTCCTGGCACCCAGAAACCCTTCTGAAAGGTCATAACTTTTTCTTTGTCAGAACATCACTAACTTCTTAAATGTCCTGAAGCCTCAGAACTGCTCTAACAACAGAAACTGCTGGTTTCCATTTCCTCTTCTTGCAACATAGGACAAATGCAATTTCAAAGGAGGGAGCACAAGAATAACACTGACCTGCACAAAACCTCCTTTAAATGAGGGAGGGCTTGCTGAAGGAGACTTTGAAGGAGACAGCATAGAATTCAAGACTGGGTTGGAAGGGAGCTCAGAGCTCATCCAGCGCCAACCCCCTGCCACAGACACCTCTCGCCAGACCAGGGTGCCCACAGCCCCATCCAACCTGGCTTTGGACACTGCCAGGGATGATGGAGCAGCCACAACCTCCCTGAACAATCTGTTCCACGGCCTCAGCACCCTCACAAGGAGGGATTTCTGCCTCAGATCTCATCTCAATCTCCCTTCTTTTAGCTTGAACCCAGCCCCCTTGTCCTAACATGAAAGTCTCTTGGAAAAAGTCCATCTCCAGCTTTCCTGGAGCCCCTTCTGGGACTGGAAGCTGCACTGTGGTACCACGGGAGTCTTCTCGTCTCCAGGCTGAAGAGCTCTAATTCCCTCAGCCTGTCCCCAGAGGCACTCCAGCCCTCTGATTATCCTCGTGGCCCCCTCCAGGCTTGCTCCAGCAGCTCCAGGTCTTTCTTGTACTAGGGACCCCAGAACTGGCCACAGGACTCCAAATGAGTTCTCACAGAGCAGAGCAGAACAGAGCACAGCAGATGGGGACAGTTCCCTTCTCTGACCTTCTTTAGACACAGCCCTGCACGGAAGACACATTTCTGGCAAGGGGTGAAGCTCTAACACAGCTTTTGGGTGACGGCTGCTGTTCTTCACAGGCCCCTTTCAAACCCCAGTCAAAGTCACAGGCAGCTAAGCTGAACTCAAAGGGAAACCACACAAATCACAGAGACACACAAGTGACCCCACATCAAAATAAGCATCACAAACGCAAAACTTCCCAGAGAAACCCCACAACAACCAACCATTTCAGCAGCATTTTGCAGAATTCTAAGTGTCTGGCTCCTGCTGACCTACTTAGTGTCTTATAATTGACTCCTGTCCCTTAAGGGGCTTCTTAAATATAATGGAGCAGCACCTGCCACGCAAGAGGAACTGTTCTGTTCTCCTGTTCCTTAACGGCTTCGGTGCCACGTTTACTCGCAGCCTTGAGATGGAGGTGCCCAGGTCACTGTGGGACATCAGTGATCATTCTCACTGGGTCATCTCCGATTCTTTTCTTGCACCATCCCATGGACTTTCAGATCAGAGAACAAACATGGTCAGAGGGCTGGAGCCCCTCTGCACTGAGGACAGGCTGAGGGAGTTGGGGCTGTTCAGCCTGGAGAGAAGGCACCGGTGGGACCTTATAGTGATCTTCCAACCCCTGAGAGGGGCTATCAGAGGCTAGTGAAGACTGTTCCCAAGGGCAGGGAACTACAGGATGAGGGGTCATGGTTTGAAGCTGAAAAAGGGCAGATTTAGGCTGCACAGGAAGAAAAAGTTGTTGAATCTGAGGGTGGGGGATCCCAGGAACAGACTGCCCAGAGAGAGGGTGGAGGCCTCATCCCTGGAGCCATTCAAGGTCAGGCTGGATGGGGCTCTGGGCAACCTGGTCTGGTGAGTGATGGTCCTGCTTGGTGTAGGGGGGCTGGACTTGATGCCCTTCGGAGGTCCCTTCCAACCCTATGATTCTATGATCCCACTCGCTCACCCCTCCATCTGTGCTTTCCAGCTCCACGTGCCAGACCATCCCTGCTCCTCACCACATGGCAACAACCAAAACACCGATCCAAAAGCTCATCCTAATGTTGTTCCCTTGTTAAATGGGACTGAGCAGCGAGTTTAGACCAAGAATTAAATTCAACATAACAGAGAGTCAAGTAAAGAGTTTGAACCGGGGGTCCTGCCCCGACACAAGACGAAATGAAGTTTCCCGTTGGTGCTTTGGACTCGGGCAAGAAGCTGGTGGACAATTCTTCATGATTCTTCACTTGTAGGAGACCTACAAAACTCTTAGGGCCAACGAATGCAAGTCCTGCTAACAGAACCCCTGTCTTTTTAGAGCCCTACAACCACCACAATGTCACTTCCAGCTGATCCCTGCTATGAGGGCTTTGTTTTTTCTCCACTTCAGCTCCCAACACCTGACTGCCATCAGGAAAAACTTCCCAGCAGGAGGAAGAGGACGGCACCAAATCTGCTGACCATGAGGGCCAAGGAAACCACAAAGAAGCAAAGAAAACCTTGTCCCGAGGAGCTGAGGAGCAGCATGAAATCCATGAGAAGGAACAGCAAGACCCTGTGTATGGTGCCGGGACTGCAGCTGTGAGGGAAAACTTTGCCACCAACCCAGTTTCCCATTAGTACTTGGCATCGTCCTTCAAATGTGCCACCTCAGCAGGGTCAGAGGTGAAACTGAGTCTCCCCACCTTCCCTCAAAAAGAGAACAGACGGACAACCCCGCCTAGGTTAGCCTGAATCACAAGGTCTGGGTTTCCACATGAGCAGGACACAGCACCCTCCTCATGAAACGTCACTTCTGAGGATTGAAAGGTGATGCAGGACGGCCCAAAGAAGGGTCCACAGCCACCTGCAACATCTCCTCAGCCACCACAACAGGCTGATGTGGGCTGGAACTACCTTCAGCATCCCTTTATCCTTGTTTCACCTCTCATTTACACGGCTGAGATCACATCAGGCACCAAACCCTCCCCGTGCACCCCCACAGCTCATCCTGTGGGTGGGCAAACCAGCAGCTCCACACTGGGTTCTGGGCAAATCCATCTGCCCTGGGTCACTGATACCTCGACCAACCTCATAACTTCCACATCCTGAGCAACAGCCATCTCCCCACACGGCCAGTGACCCCGGTTTGTGAAGGGCCCAGCTCCTTCAGCTTCCTGCTGTTCCTAAAGTCACAGAGCAACCTGGCAGGGGGGGCCTGGGGGTTCATGCTCCAAGATCCTGCTTTACTTTTAAATCAAATTCATACCGTTTACTTCAGGAAGGAACTTCTAGGAGCAAGTGACGCTTCAGGGGTCGTTCGTCTTGATTTTCCCAAGTTAAATTGAATTTTCCCAAATTCACCTGGATTTTCCCCAAGTTATTCTGAATTTTCCCAAATTATTCTGGATTTTCCCAGTCTCGCTGTCAAGGCAAGAGTGTGGGACCAGGAAACGGCACAAGGAAGGGTAACTATAAGCAGGAGGTTTCATCTGGATCTCCAGCACCGCTCCGGCAGGGCCGGGGAAAGCAGCGCTGCCCTATAATTAGCACCACAGAGCCCAATGGCCCAAGTTGAGGTGCCGGTGCTCTTGACACCGTTAAATCCCATTTTCCAGAGGCACCAGAATCCCCTTCTGGAAACAAACTGGGATTTCTTGCCCTCGTTGCTACAGGGAATCACTATCAAAACCAGCCCAAGGGATAAATCACAGCGTGGAAACCAAAGGCAGAAGGAAGTCCCGACTCGAGGGGCATTTTTGAGGCCAAATCACCACATTCTGGGGGTCCCTGGGTTGTGAGTTGGAAGCCCTGGAGATGAAGAGATGAGGGGATGAAGGGCTGAGGGGATGAAGGGCTGAGGGGATGAAGGGCTGAGGGGATGAAGGGCTGAGGGGACGAAGGGCTGAGGGGATGAAGGAAGGGGTGAGGGGATGAAGGGATGGGTGTCATCCCACAACTTCTGAGGGGCTGGATTCCGAAACAGGATGGAAGGGGATGGCGAAGGGCTAACGGGTGGGCTAGAGGGTGGGCTAAGCGGAGCCGGTGCCTCACCTGCCGCAGGATGAAGCTGGTGGAGGTGGTGCTGCCGTCGGAGCGTTTCAGGCGGCTTCGCCTCGTCGCGGTGCCCCTGGTCACCTGCGCCGGGGGAGCCCAAACACATGAAGGTCGTGTCACCCCCACCCCGTCCCCAATCCCACCCCAT
>JAOXOE010032425.1:0-11015 GCA_028565055.1 Phoeniculus purpureus
AGCTCCACATCCCTCTTGAACTGAGGGGCCCAGAACTGGACACAGTACTCCAGATGTGGTCTCACCAGTGCAGAGTAGAGAGGGGAGAAGAACCTCTCTTGCTCTGCTAACCACCACCTTCTGATCCACCCCAGGATGCTGTTGGCCCTCTTGGCCACAAGGGCACATTGCTGGCTCGTGGTCATCCTGCTGTCCACCAGGACCCCCAGGTTCCTTTCTCCTACACTGCTCTCCAACAGGTCAGTCCCCAGACTGTACTAGTACCTGGGGTTGTCCTCATGGATCGTGTTGCTCAGTTCATTACTGGAGGATGCACAGACATTTCAGAAAGAGACAGAGAATGACATAAAAAGAAAATCTCCTGGGACCAAAAGCCATGGACCATGACAACTCTATTAAGCAGGAATAATGGCAAACCCAGTTCTCACAGCATCTCAGTAGCAAGGCTATTCCTTCCTATGCAGCGGTTCCTTCATCTTTAGAGGAACCTTTTGAGAAAGAACTCGTTACTCAAAAACATGCCACTGTTTGCTTTATGCTATAGAAGGAAAATGGAGATTTGTGATTTGACTTGTATCACTCAGTGAAATAATAGGCTAATGTACAATCGACCTATGTAGCAATGACTACAGGCAGTTGAAAATTCAGCACTTTGGATTCTGTTGGAAGAGCCTTTAAATGCTGGCTTTCCATGATGATTAATAGGTAAGTGCCCTGTAGATCACAAAACATCAATGTGGTGCCTGCATTTTCAACCCCTCCAACACAATATGGTCCAAAACCTGATGTCTTGGAGACAGGATTGGGACTAAAATTCATAAATCAAATTGGAAGTAGTCCACCAGTTTGCTATTGTTATTCACTGATAATAATAAACTTTCTTCATGCAGAGGTCAGGTTTAAATCCTTGTCTATACCTTATCTTATATGGCCGAAAATGAGGCTGCAGTTCAGAGTGAAACTTGGCTCTACACCTATGTAGGGCAGAGAATAAATTTTTGACTCTTTAATGTGAGAGAAGAATTGCAATTTAAAACAGAAAGCGAAACTTTATTTTCTTTTCTGTACTACCAGGAAAGGCAGTCAGGAAGGAATTGCTACAGGAACATTTCTGACAGGCTTTTCTGCAGAAACTTTTCTGCAGTTTTTCAGATACAAAGAAAGAAGTGTTTATGTCCTCAAGAACACTGTCTCTCCAGAAGTTCCTGAAAACTTTAGAGGGAAAAGTATATAGAGTTTCAAAGACCTCTTCTACCGAAGACTGTATGTACATAGGCACCCACCTAGCAAGTGGTGGAAAAGGCAAAATTAATTCCTTGAGCATGCTGTTGAGTATGATGGCATTTCTGTGAAGAGTCTGAGAAAGAGAATGTCAGTAAAGAAAAGAACAGGGCTTATTTCTTGATAAGAGCAGCTTCATACCCAGGAGATAGGTCTGTGCCACAGACTTAGGTAAGCCACTTAAGTCAGGACTCTGGGAAGCCGCTAACATCACACTTACAAAGGGAGGCAAGAAAAGCTAGAAACATAAGAGCGTTTTGCCTCTTCTCTGTTAGTAACTTCCTCTCTGCTCTTAGTCTACCCCTGTCCAACGAGAGCACTCATCATCATGTGTCTCACCACCCTTCTGCTTGCTGTTGCTTGCTCGTGGGTGGCAGAGATTATAACGGGCACACAAGCTGAATGAAGGCTAAGGGGCTGCCCTTAAGTGAAAGGGAAGCTGAGTTAAGGTTGGAAAATGCTCATGAGTGAGAAATACCACTTTTCACTCACCTATTAAGAATCTATTACTTTTTAGTTAAGTATAAAGTAATAAAGAAGTATTTATAAGTCTCGTGGGAGACAAGCCTTTAATGGAAAAGTATTTCAATCTTCAATTAGGATACTATCTAAAAAATGTCCCAAGATCATAAATTAGGATAATCTAATTGGACTCGCCCCATTTTTATACCAGATAACACTGTGACCCTCTACATCTATCTGCAAAACTCTTCAGTCAGAAATTATGTTTCTTTGTAAAATGTCTCAAAGCCTTTCATGAGCTGTTGAATAGCAAATTTCTGTGCTTTAGGCCACCTTCTTTAACTTGATGGAATATTTGTGGAATTAAAGAGATAACATTTTTGGTGTGGTGCACATTTGAGTACTGCTTCTTCTGTAGAAGAAAAAAGTCTTATATTAATAGGATTGACCAAAAGCAGTAGGTGGACTAATTTGTGTTTGGGGTATATGAAGGAATCTTTATTTTTCAAACAAGAACATATTCTTTTGATTAACGGACTTGCAATCTTCAAAATGCCTTTGCTATATCCATGTTTGGATGAAAAGCATATGTTCATCTTCTAATAAGCTGTTACACTACTGCTGGCACAAATTCTTACCACAGGTTTGCCACAGGAACCATGATTCACACTATCATGTGTTCTGTACTTAAAATTACAGTTATTAAGCAGTCCTGAGAAAGACAAAGCTCTTAAAAAAAATCAGCATAACCTGCAGGGACACAACTGTTTTACCAACACATCAGGTATCTCATCCCTGCCACCCACCCCACTACGAATACAGACAGGCATTTTTATAGGGTTGGGTCCAGAACAACAATCCCTTTTGATCCATTTAGCCTTTAAAAATGTTCTGGGTTTTTCTTCCTTTAGTTTTCTATTTTTCCCTTTCACCTTCCAGTTTTCTTGTTACCACTTACCACTTCATATTTTCACTTCCCTGATACTATTACAGAGAGCTCCTAGCTCTTTTTTCTCATTAGCTGCTCCCCAGCCCTCGTTGCACTTCATACTTCCCCTACACCACAAATAATGTGCATCCAAATAGCAGACCTGGATTCTACCATGACATTAACCAATATCCAACAGAGCCAGATTTGAGTTTCCCTTATTTTCAGTCTTGCTCACACACTGAGTCCAGCAATTTTTTGCCACTTCAGGGGAAAACAAAAAATTAGAAAACCCTGTTGCAAGGACCAGTAGGGGTTTTTTTTTTGAAAGGGTGTGTCTGTCACACTGGAGCCCACAACTTAAAATAAATAAAATCCTGGGATGACTGTGCTGGCTAATGTGTGAGATCAGCCTTTTATGTTGCGGATTTTGTCTGGACAAAGTGAACAAGCTGGAGAGCTGAACATGCAAGCAAACCACTTACCGTCCTCTTGCATCACACGCACACATAGCTAATACGTTAATCATCAGTGTTCAAACACAGTTACCAGATATGATGCCAGAAATAACTCCTGCCTCAGTTATTTTTGTTGACCTACCATATTTCCTCACTTTGCTCTCTTGCTTCTAACTTCTGTTTGCTTTTGGTTTTGGAATCAGTGGAAAGATCAAGAGTTTCATAAACCCCTTCCTTCTCTAACTTGCCCTGGTATGGAATATTCCTCTGACACTCCAAGCTTTGCTGTTGGCTATTAAGTTTCACTTAACAGATTATGAATTAATTTACCATGCTGACATGGGAGGTTTGAGGCACAGCATGAGTCACATCTCATGTTATAGTTTGTTCAATTATACCCCAGTCATTTGAGCTAATTGAGTCAAATGATACAGTGTCACAGGACTTACTGTAAGTCCAGAGGATTTCTCCTTCTGCCTAAGCTGCTCATCTTCAACTGTCAACAGCTCACAGTGTTGGGTGTTATCACTGCCAGATCCCTGGCAGTGAAAATCTCCAGCAGCCTGCACCCCTCTGCACTTCAGCGGCTGCTCTGGGCTCGGGTGCTTCTTCATCCCTCCCATTGCTGCTCTCTGCAGCCAGAGCTGCCAGTTGCAACAACCTCTTCAGGCTTCACTCAGGGGAGGACTGGAAAGTCATGGAGTAAATCTGCACCAACCATGTGCTTTATTGCCCAAGGAGCATGGCATGTTTGATCCTTGCGCTGCCTTTTCCGTGTGCAGTTCCTTCACTGACAACTGTTTGATGCCTGGATGAGTGACGGTTGTATTTACTCCCGAGCTGTAATAAAGCATTACATTTAAACAGGCACATTTTACTTGGGTTGTGAAGTGCTTTGCAGATGTAAATTAACTGAAACCCTTGTCAGCCCTGGAAGAGCAACAAAGAACATTACGTCCATTTTAGAGGTAGAAAATCTGGGGCACAAAGAACTTGAGATGAGAAGCTTGGCTGCCTAAAATTAGACACCTTAGTTGAAATGACTGGGTTGTGAATCCGTTACTCATGCTAGACAGCAGCTATTCCCCTCTGGCAGTTTCAGGAAGACAGCGGTGTGTGAAGCTTTTGAACTGTGCTGCACAGCCACACACAGTAAAAGCTTGGTGGGGGTTGTTTAGACATTGAGTTCCCAAAATTAAACTTAATGAGAAATTTTTCACTGGGATTATTTTCAAGGAGAAATGTGATCATTAATCAAATTAATTGTTTTGGTGTATAAAAAAACTCAGCCCTTTATCAAAAATTGCCTTCAACAGAGAAAACTTTCTGCTTGCTTTGAAAAAGCAATTCCTTTACAATACTTCCTATGAATTTATTAGAGCAGAACAACTATGAGGGTGCAGTCTGAAGTAGACTCCAGAGACGTCTTTCAGGCACTTCACTTTTGGGTAAGGATGAACCCCAGGAAGGCTTTATGTGGGTTACAGAAACATGGCTGGAATTCTGCTGGGACTTTCAAGTCAAGTTTCAGAAAATCCTTGCCTCATTTGTCTTCACCCGAACAATGTGAAGTGAGAGTCTCTCACTAGTGGAGAGCTGGTGGGGTGTGGGATAGTCATGCCTTGGGGCAGGACCTATGAGAGGTCTTAGAAGTTCTTTCCAAGTCCTAGAAGAAGGGATCTTCTAAAGAAGGCCAGGAGGGAAAAGTGCCAGTGGTGGTTTTGGCTGAAGGTTGACAGGCTGTTACAGAATAACCTTTCTCTCAGTAAGTTAGAGCCCAGAGGGATTGACTTTTCACCCCTACAGATGCTGCTCTTTCTTTAGAAGTCAAGCAGTGACTCCTAGCAGCTCTTCAAACTACTGACTTGTAGGGGATTTTTAATTTACTGAAACAAGCTTAATTCAGCCAGGTTTTTTCCTGGATACCAGGAACTGATGTATTCCCTTTATAGTACAGCTGACAGTAAAATGCATCACTGGAAAGCAAATTATCCCTTACTCCTGTTTTATTTCTGGTTTTAACCCCTGCTATAAAATAACCTTTGGGTTTATGCTTTGCTTAAATTATATACATGATTCACATCTGGTGACTCCACATATGATAAGTCAAGTTTTAACTTGGTAAGGTTTTCTCATTTAATCCCACTTTGCTGATTTCATACTGGACTGGCATTCTTACAATTCAAAGTCTTTTTTTGCAATGTAAAACACTTGAACAAAAGTTCAAAACGATGCAGCATTGTTCTAGGTGCTAGAGAGAGACCATTTGCACATAACAGTTCAAGAAGGACACAGAACTGCTTGAGAGAGTCCAGACAGAGCCATGAAGATGGTGAAGGCAGTAGAACTACTTCCCTTATGAGGAAAGGCTGGAGAAGCTGGGTCTGTTTAGCTTGGAGAAAAGGAGACTGAGGGGTGACCTCATCAATGTTTATAAATATGTGACGGGTGGGTGTCAGGAGGATGGAGCCAGGCTCTTCTCAATGTCATCTAGTGATAGGACAAGGGGCAATGGGTGTAAGCTGGAACATAAGAGGTTCCATATAAATATGAGAAGGAACTTCTTCACAGTGAGGGTGACAGAGAATTGGAACAGGCTGCCCAGGGGAGTTGTGAAGTCTCCTTCTCTGGAGATGCTTTTAAACCCACCTGGATATTTTCCTGTGCGACTTGGTCTAGGTGATCCTGCTGTGGCAGGGGTGGGGATTGGACTAGATGATCTTTTGAGGTCCCTTCCAATCCCTTACGATTCTATGATTTAGTACTATTGAAAGAGATTTCTCAGTTTTAGCAACAGACTGTACCTCAAACTGGAACTCATTACATACTTTGGTCTGAAACTGCCTTTGGAATATAGTAGAAGATACTGAAAAGTCAGTGTTTGCAAAGTAAAGTGCCATCATTTGGGACAATATTGCTTTTCAAGGGGTAAAGTGGAGTTAAGCTGTTGTAAGTCTTATATAAATGTTTCCCGTGTGCCTCAGTCCACAGAGGCATTTCTGAAAACCAGTATTAATTTCAGATTTAATTCTGCAACTATAGAAATCACAACTAGGAGTTTATAGAAAATCTGTATTAAATCTCTTTAGGGGAAGAGGTGCAATGCTCTTGAAACCAGTTTGGGGGTGTGGTGGGGTGTATAGTGTCCTAGACTTCGCTGATACACTGTAAAGTAACTTATTAATGTTTGTTGTGAATGCAGTTGCATTCAATACAGATTTTTTTCTAGCAGTCAAAAAATCACTTCCAGGCAAGAAATACCTAAACAGCTGCCTAGTAAATTTGCTCTATTAATTAGCTGGAGTGCATTGTATTAAGTGATTGAGTGTCCGTGTGAATTATACTCTGACTCACAGATCTTAGTGCAGTAAATGAGAAACTTCCTCTGATTTGTCTGGGAACCTTTTATGGTAAAGTTAGAAATAACCTAATCTCTGTAGATAGAGAGCTTGAGGACATGGTTTAGTGGCAAGCTTGGTAGAGTAGATTAATTGCACCTGATCCTAAAGGTCTTTTCAAACCTAAATGATTCTGTGATTGCTAGAATTGCATTGTTGGTTTGATCAAGTGCATTGTGGAACATGATATAATAAAAGTTGGAAAGCAAATAGTAAATTTGGGGTTTTTTTATTACTGATTTTAAAAAGATGATGTAATTGAAAGATGAGAGAACCTCAAGGAACAAGGTATTGTGCAAGTTGTTCTGTATATGGCATGTGAAAAGACAAGACTTGGTGAGTTACTTGTTTTTTTTCCAACCATTCAATTCCAGCAATTAGTACAAATTTCTTTTATAATAAATACTTAATATCTCATAGAAGGTTGTTTTCTGAGAAATTATTTCCTGGTTGAGAAATAATAGTAAGTGAGCACATGTTCTTAAAAAAAAGTCTGTGCCTGTTTCTTGTGTGTATAGCTTCTGTGGAACTTCTCAGTCTATAAGCAACTATTAATACATAAGGAAAATTCTTAGCTTGGCAATGTCTCGATCTCTTAGTGCTATTTCTTAGCTACAACTGTTATGGCTTGCACCACTTGATTACTCTGACTGCAAAGGGCTCATTGAATGCTGGCAATTTTATGGCTTTGCCTGCTATTTTGCAGCTCCTGGTCTATTGTACAGCCCTATAGCATCTAAGCCTTGATGTGACTTCTGCAGCTCTTGTCAACTCCTACACTTGCAGAGGCAGCTGTGCCTCTGGGCCTCTCAGCAACACGAGCTCTGCTGTGTATAGCAATGAGCTGCTGTGATGGTATTAGGGTGACATTTTCTTCCATGAACACCTGTTTTGAGTGGCATATTATTATTTCAATGTAATATTTAAATCTGAAGTTGCAGTCATCCTACTGTTTGTGTGAGCAGGTGTTGAAGTAAATACTAGAACTATCACTTGAAGGCTTTCCTTTTGTTTCTCCTGTGCAAAACAATCTGAAAGACAGTGAGACTTCCAGGCTTCATCTACAGATGCTGAGAGGAAAGGAACTTGTTTGCTCACAAACTTTCCAGCAGATCTGTAATGGATCTCTCGTGGCTGCTACATGTGACTCTACTGCTCGTAAATTGACCATGCTTGAGTGCACTGATGATAAAATAAATGAGTGGATTATTTTTCACAATGGGCTGTTTTGACTGATGGTGATTAAATTATGTTAGATTGCGGAACACATTCTTTGAGTGGTTACAAAGAGTGTTGTCTGTTCAGAGCAGCAGAGAAAGTACATTGCGTTTCTGTGAGGCTACTTGAAAAGACCAAAGTGGTGCATAAAGCAGATGCTGAGCCCTGTGAGAACCATTTAAGTCGACCAAGTCCCATTTTCAGTTTTGCTGAGTGTTAGGATGTTTGAGCTTTTGGCTTTTGAAGACTCCTAACAGGTCCCTGGGGTTATCAAGAATTGAAAGTAAATACATCACCCGTTTCAAGACCTTTGCAAGTGCCGTCAAAAGGCTGGTTTGCTTTGTTCGTCTTACTACTTCTTAGGGAAAGTGGCCTCAAAATCTTATGAATTTTATGTATGATAAAAGCCCTCATTAAATATAGTTAGTCCAGAAATGTATACCTATTTGTTTTTACAATCAGAGTTTCTCAAGTAAGTTGTTCAATTTCCTTCTACTCTAGCGTTGTATAGTTCAGATTTCCT
Organism: Phoeniculus purpureus; assembly: GCA_028565055.1. Classification (NCBI taxonomy): domain Eukaryota; kingdom Metazoa; phylum Chordata; class Aves; order Bucerotiformes; family Phoeniculidae; genus Phoeniculus; species Phoeniculus purpureus. The sequence goes on from JAOXOE010032425.1 coordinate 8,269, forward strand.
CATCCAGTGGTGAGGACACAAAGCTGTTGTAGCTTCTGTGTTACCACAAACAAATGAATATAATGCGTGCTTAGCTTCCTTTAGTTTATAACATTTCGCCCATTAAGAGTATATCCAGCACTTCAAGTATGCGAGTTGGTCTTGCTGCCTGTTTTCTGATCACATACTTGTAATTTCACAAGGTTAAGCAATATAGTTGTGTAAGAGGAAAGAAGTCTGATGGAGCTTCTTTGTAGTGGCCAAGTCTTCACTATTTTTGGATGTTCATCAGATATGTTTATTCTACAGCCAAAAATGTGACTGCAGCTGCTATTGATGTAGCTAAGTGAATTGGCTGAAATACCAAAAATGCTGCAACTGGGGTTACCAGACCCAAAATGTAATGGGTGGTATCTTAGTTTTACAGTTCTTCCTTGATAACCTTCCTTTAATGTTAGTTTCTGATGCAGTTTGGGTAGTTTTAAGTGACTAGATACTGAAACACTGGTTTAGTTTTAGAGTGCTGCAAGGAGCAGGGAGTTGTATTCTGTGATCTTTAGGGGTCCCATCTAACTTTAGACATAAGATAAAGTATATGTTAAGGTAAATAATAACTCGAATGTGTAGATAACTTTTTGTTTGGCACAGCAGCACTGCTAAATGTAATATTACCATCGCATTCTACAGAAATCCATGTGAACAATTGTTGAGCAAAAATGTTCATGCTTCTTGAGGAAAAAAGAATCAAAACATTTATGTGCAGCTATATGCACAGTTTTATACTGAAAACAGGAAGTGTTCTTTTAGGGTAAAACTATCTTCAAATTTGTACAGCCTGAGAGATAAAGCCCTTCCCAAGCCATGCTGACCTTAGCTGTATGTTTTTCACCCCTTCATGGATGAACTTCATAGAATCATAATGGATTGGAAGGGACCTCAAAAGATCATCTAGTCCAATCCTCCTGCAACAGCAGGATCACCTAGAACAAGTCACACAGGAACTCATCCAGGCGAGTCTTGAGTATCTCCAGTGAAGGAGACTCCACAACCACCCTGGGCAGCCTGTTCCAGTGCTCCGTCACCCTCACTGTGAAGAAGTTCCTTCTTAGGTTGATGTGGAACCTTCTATGCTCCAGCTTACAACCATTGCCCCTCGTCCTATCACTACATGATACTGAGAACAGCCCAGTTCCATCCTGGAATAATTGGTACCTGAGTCAGAGAAACCTTTTGCAAGTACATCTTTTGGTTTTCCATCCATACATTTCCTTAGGACAATAGCCTTTGGAGTCTACTAGGACTCCTCAGCATTACAAGGCATTCAGACACTGCGCTGGACACAGCACAAATTATTCTGAATGTGGTTATTAGGTTCCATTACTCCAGGGGCTGTAAACCCACGGTCAGAGAGCCCACAGAAACAGTAACAGAAAATCTCCCAGCAGCATTATTAGTACGTCTGGGAAGAGCACTCTACACAAGACTAAAAACTTCATGGCTGAGCTGTACAAATGGAAAAGGCCCTTCAGCACTGAGCATGAGCGTGTTAGTTGAAATCAATAGACCCTGGTGCAAATACTTCTTTTGCTAGGTTCTTTATGAAAAACCCAACTACAAATTATGATTACACTCCTTTGCTGTGCATGAAATCAGTAGGTCAGTCCCTCAGGCTGTGGGTTCCACATTAATTGTCAGGACCTCTATCTTCTTTTCTTTAGAGCAGATCTAGGGGCACTCTGCAGATGACTGATTAAGTCACTCCTTTCTCCGTCAAACACTCCATCACTTTTCCCCTTCTACTAGAGCAGCATTATCAGAATCTTTCCCTTTTTAGCCTCTTGAGTCCAAGCCTTCTTCTACTTCCTCTTCTCTGCCAAAATGCAGTGGAAAAAAAAAAACCCACAAAAAGAGGGGCTGAAGATGTCCACAAATCATCTTGCAGGTCAGGATGGAAAAGACTGAAGTATTTCATTGTGATGGAATTATAAGTTTTCATTTTGAAAATGTCAAAAATGTTTCAGCACCGCAGAATGATGACTGTTTTAGGTTTTCTGGGTCTCCTTTATATTCTGTAGATGCCTTGGAAGCACATGAATAAGCTAAACTATATCACCTAGAACTAATCAATGGGAAAGCAACAATAATTGAAAACCAGCAATAAAATATTTTCTGCTGTTCATCACAGCTGAATCAACACTGTGCACAAACAGACCAATACTGATAATAGATTATTTCCATACAGCTTTCAAGAGGTCAGGCAAGGGAACCTCATAAATCTTATTGGCCCTTTATTTGTTTGCAACCCCAAAACCTACATCTTACTCTCTGGTTGCGATTCAGCGCAGTATATTCACCCCATACAGGGCGGCTCTGCACACAGACCCTGTACCTGACTCCTAACCACAACTTGTTAGTGTCATGAACACATTTTTCTCTTAGCACTGGTCCTTATTCCCTGAAGCTTCTCTTCAGGTATGGACAGGTATTTGTTGGCTTGTGCCAGACTCACCTGAATGAGAGATCTGGACTACAGCTGACCTCCCTCAGCATGGAGTAACATCACCATTATCACGCCCTCCTATCTTCCCTCTCTGTTACATGGCAGCCATTTACTTCCCACTGTGAATTCCCATCCCCATCCCTGTACCAGATCCTTCATTTTTGCCCAGGACCAAAGTAAGTGTCTCTGCCCCATCCCTGGAGGTGTTTAAGGCCAGGCTGGATGAGGCTCTGGCCAGCCTGATCTAGGGTGGGGAGTCCCTGCCCAT
>JAOXOE010032426.1:0-11015 GCA_028565055.1 Phoeniculus purpureus
GGCTTTAAGATGAAAGTACCTTCCCCACTGTAAGTCACTATAGAATCATAGAATCAGTCAGGGCTGGAAGGGACCACCGGATCATACAATTCCAATTCCCCTGCCATGGGCAAGGACACCCCACCCTAGATCAGGCTGGCCAGAGCCTCATCCAGCCTGGCCTTAAACACCTACAGAGATGGATTGATCTCTGTAAAAATATTTTACCTTATTAAAACATATTGTTTCACTTTTGAGCGAGGTGCATTTTATTCATCCACAACAAGGAGCTGATCAGTGCTTCTCTCTAGACAGACAAATTACAGTTGTTTTGGGAGTATTCTTGGAAGCATGGGCTGTGTGGGAGTATAGCCCTGTGTGACGGCATTGTGGTTGCATGCAAACAAAAATGAGATGTGTGTATATATACATATTTGCATTAATCTTCACAAGTATCTGTACTCATGACCAGAGGTAATTTTCTGGAAATTAGATGACATGTTGGTACTTCTAAACTGGGTCAGCTGCTTACATATCAGAGACAGACTTGGGGTCATATGGCTTATTCAAATAATTCTAATGTGGTAAATTGAGACGATGAACTACAATGAAAGCAATTTTTCATTCCCCAACTTAGTAAATCTCTGCACTCACGCTCCAATGCCATGGCTGGAGTAAATTCCAAGCTGGCTGGACCTCATGAGATAAAGCGTGATGGAACTGTGGAAAAGACCACACCTTCCTAATGATAGCAGTGTTTATGCAGATAATTTCATGAAGTGCATGTTTGTGTGACATCTTCCATTGCTTTAGCCTGACAGGCTCTGGAGAAGGATCTAAAAATATTTGTTAAGGCATTCATTCTTTTATTTCCATAGAATAGATAAGACAGAATATTCTGATTCTACCACAAATGCTAAGTAGAACAAAGAATGGGGTATATTTTTAAACTATCTTAACAAAGGGGTAACTAAATTGTTGTGTCCTTGTTAGTATGTAAATCATAGAATCATATAATTGTTTAAATTGGAAAAAGACCTCTAAGATCATCAAGTCCAACAACTAACCTAATTCTGCCAAGCCCACTGATAAACTACATCCCTAAGTTCCACATCTACACAACTTTTAAACACATCCAGGGATAATGACTCAACCAACATCCTGAGCAGCCTGTTCCAATGCCTGACAACCCTTTTAATTAAAAAGCTTTACCTAATGTTTAAAGTAAACTTCACGCAGTACAACTTCAGGTCATTTCCTCTTTTTCTATTGCGAGTGACTTGGGTGAAGAGACCAACACCATCCATCTTTCTACAACCTTCTTTCACGTAGTTGTAGACAGTGACAAGCCTGGAGTGACTGCCTCCTTTTCTTCAGACTAAATAGCCCCATCTCCCTCAGCTGCTTCTCAGGTTTGTTCTGCAGATGCTTCACCAGCCTTGTTGACCTTATTTGGACCCACTCCAGCATGTCAAAGTCAAGAAACTTAATGTGTCCAAAATAGAGTATTCGAGGTGCAGCCGTACAAGTAAGGGAGAAACAATCACTTCTCTGCTCCTTCTGGCTCCACTATGTCTGATGCATCCAGGATACTGTTGGTCTTCTCAGCCACCTGAGCACACTGCTGACTTATATTTGGCTAGTTGTCAACACCCTCAGGTTCCTATCTGCTGGAAGCTTTTCAGACAGCCTTTCCTAAGTCTACAGCCTATTCTGAATGCTTCAGGAAGCATTTTAAAACATTTTTCTTAAGGCAATATGTGTAAACACTGGAAGTACTTCTGGAAGTAATAATCATTCTCTTTCTGTATTAGTTGTAATTTTCAATGAGCTAATCAAGTGAATATGGTTTCTATCATGTGCGTACTCAATACTTTCTCTGGCAGTATTCATTTAATCATGCAAAATTGTTGGCCAAAAGGTGTTCAGATGGGTTTCACTGTTGATGTCTTTCATAGTATGGTCTCTAAAGGAGTGAGGAAAGGGCTTCAGGTTTCAAGTCAGTAACTATGCAATTTAAATGAAAGGATTTTTAAATAAATACATTTTAAGAAGTACTTATAGCACTTCTGCAGCCCTGCCTAACGTTTTTTTACTTTCTCTTTCTGGCTTTCATTTCAGGTGTAGTTTTTAAATTTTCAATCACTTTTCTGCTTTAATAGACCATTTAAATACACTCCATAAATGGGTCATCATGAACAGATATGCTATGAGTCAATCATACCATGTCTGACCTACAGTATTGCATCATAGGCCTTTACTTTCTAAAGCAAACTAATTGGTTACTATGGCTTCTACTGCTTTCCTTATTAAAATTCAAACAGCTGTGAAATGGCTGGACAGCAAGAAGATAAAAGAAAGTGTGAAGCGACCTGCATCCATGCTGAACAAATTTAATATTCTAGACAGGCTTCCCACAAGAAGGAAATTAAAAAATACCTAAGGCTAGAATTTACTACAGAAAAGTTTCCTGAATTTCTGACAGTTTCATTTAACTGAGTAATTAGATTTGCTGGTAGGCATTTCAGTGAAGCAGTTTTATAACTACTTACCATTTGGAAAGAAAGTGTACATGAGTTTTCTGAGGAAACATGTTTGTTATGATCTATGTCTCCTATTGCATTTTTGACTAGGATCAAATAAAGATATTTTATTAAATTAAATGAAAATGCTAAGTTTAGTTAAAGGTGATTTCAAAAATATACATGCTCATTTCATCCCAGATGAAATATCAAAATATATGCTAGCAAGGAAGAAAAGTGTTTAGGATTTCAAATTGTTTGGTAGATGTGTAGTTTCTAGGACTAGTTAAAAAAAAAACAAACAGATAAAACAGATTGTAAACCTAATCCTTGCTGATACAAATCAGTGTTCCTAGTGAAACAAATTACAGTGTCATCTGACTGCAATAGCTAATATACATTATAATCAAATTACAAAATCAGATTTACTATTTCCCTAAATTAAAAGATGTTCAATTATGCACCTTTTCACAGCAATAATTTGATCAGTATGATAAATATTTTCCCGTAACTCTGTATACAAATGTTTTCAATGAAGAAATGATTCAGATAAAAAGACATTACCACACCTAGATACACACAAGAAGTGAAATTATTACTAGGACAAACAACATGATTTATTCTACCCTCTCACATTTGAGAATAAATGAAATAAAGCACCTTCATCACTCCACAGAAATTAATTACAGGAGAATACAAGCAATTTTGCAAGCAGGCAATCTACAGGTGCATCAGAGAAAATGTACCATTAAACAGTCTTCTATCTTGTGTATTTATAATAAAGCTGAAATCCTGGATAATGGTGAAAACATTGAATTCTCCTCTTGTTTCTTTGGAAACAGCTTAGTATCTTGCCATACAAAATAGAAAGCATCTGACAAAAATTAAAAATGGCTTATTTCATTGCATCTGTAGTGTTACTACTTTCAGAAAAAGACATTTTAAAATAAAATGTTGAGAGCTGCAATTACGTTATTATTTTACAAAAGAGTACTTTTTTATAGACAATGAATGAAACAAATTTTCTGTGTACCCAAGATAGTTCACAACAAATTGCCAACAAATAGCAATTCACATTTAGGGGTTTTTTTCCTGCCACATGACAAAAGTTATTAAACTAGAGATACTATATGATTTGTGGGGAGAATAAACCAAACAGTAAACATCATTTTTCTGTCAACTTAGTTAATCACCTGATTTGTGAAAAATTTCTCTACAGGGAAAGTATTTTAAACTGAGGAAGGAAAAATGGTCAAATTGTACCGAGCTGTCTATGTCTGTGCCTATTTCAAAATCATTTGGTTTACAAGATACATGCTTCAAAATGCTGTGCAACCTCCCTTCCCCAAACCAAAATTTACATACACTACTATGCCACTATTTTAGTACTCATGACATTTTAAATAATGTATATTACAATGTTATAACACTATTTATTCTCTGTGAGCTTCAAGTCCAAAACTGCATATGACATACTTTATTACCTGCATATTTTGTTCAGCTACAGTCCTGCATACAGTGAAAACAATTACTACTGCTGCTATTGCTGCTACCACAGAAGCCACATCTTGGATCGCAAGACAAATGAGCACTGCTGAAGGGATTTGTGAAGAAAGTAGCTCCAATCTGGCTTTGGGAGACTCTTTGCAAGCAGTCAGTGGTCTAAGGGAGGTTAGGGGGGCTTAGGAGTATTTGAAGTCTCACCAGTTAAATAATAGAGAATAGGATATTTCTGCTCTGGGAACTACCTCTGCTGTTCTTACCTCCATAATGTCTATACTTAAATGTGAGCTTCTTAAGGATCTTTAATTCTGCTCATGTGAACAATATGAACCAAGACCATTCTCCTGGAATGATAAACTTAGAGAGGATTAAATCTCTATCTTATATTTTCTAGGGAAAATTAGACTGACAATTTAACAGTAACCTTTACATATCATATCAGAAATTATTTTTGAAGTATTTGCTAAAGTATTTTTAAAATATTGGCTTAGAGAGGACCAAAAAAATATGACGTGCACTGAATTGCATTTGACTATAAAAGAACTTTTGTAACTCCCAGCTAGGAGACTGGAATAACATTGTCCAAATGCCTCTGAAGCACTGACAGTATTAGCTCAACGACCACCTTTCTATGAAGCTGAGTTTTGATCAGCACTTTGGTAAAGAAATATTCCCTAATATCAAATCTGAACCACCTCTGATGCAGCTTTGAACTATTCCCACGCACCCTGTCACTTGATATAAGGGAGATCATAAAATGGCTTAGTTTGGAAAGGACCTCAGAGATCATCTAGTTACAATCCCCCTGTCACAGGCAGGGACACTTCTCACTATACCAGATTGCCCAATGTCCCATCCAATTTGTCCTTAAACACTTGCAGAGAGGGGACACCCACACCTTCTCTGGGAAACCTATTCCAGATACTAACAGCCCTCATAGTGAGACATTTCTTCCAAAAATCTAATCTACATCTGACTCCTTTATCTTGAAACCATTCCCCTCTTGTTCTATCACTAGAATCTCTCACAAAAAATTCTTGTATTTTGTTTAGGTGAGATGGAGTTCATTCTCCCCATGACATTTCTCATAGTACTGCATTTGTGACTGTAGCTGGAGAGGTGTCCAAAATGAACACACTAGTCAAGGTTTGGCCTCGCCAATGACAAACTGTGGGCAAAAGCCCATTGCTACATTATCTACAAAACATTTAAGTTTTAAATGTTTTGATTTTCTTTTCTATTTACTGTGCTCTACTTGGTTCCTTCAGAGATCTGCTGACTGAACTTTTTCCTGGCCTATGCTGAAGCAGACTGGGGCAACTCTGTGGGTACACCTAAAAATACACTCAACATCCAGTTATGTAAATATCTGCATACAGTCCATGACTGGTAAGAGCACAAAGTGTTTAAATTAATAGGGCAATCACTTCAAAGTTCCAAGCGAAGCACCCTAGTAAAAACACTATTTAAGTTCTTTGTAAAAAGTTTACCCCAGTTTGGTTCTAGGCAATACCTTCATATCTTTTTGTAGTATAGATATACAGGCTGCAGTGCTACCAAGAGATTACATGTGCTAAGAAAATGCACAAGGACAAGTTGATAGAATTAAAATACAGTCAGTGTTATCATATCAGATGACATCACCCTGATTCCAAAAATCACAAGAAAAGTCACTGGAAGAAAAATCACTGGAAAAGGGGAAAGTGTTCTGAGTGAAAATGTTCCAGTTTGAAAATTACCACAATTTTCAGATGTACAGGTTTGTGCTTTCATGAAGAAACGAAAACAACATTCTGTTGCTTTGAGAGGATCCCATTCCCCCAGTGACCTGTCCTGAGGGGAGGTGACACTGTCCCAACTACTTGCCCCTAAAGGTGAGCAGATAAAAGAGGACAGTGAGCTTGCTCCTGCCTCTTTTTGCTGAGGGCTTTCAGCCCAGAACAGTGGCTGTAGCCCCAAGCTAAACCCCACCCCCGCTTCCCTGGGTGGGGTTGGGGGGAAGAAGCCTTCCAGCAGCTCCCTGCCCCAGGGCTCACCGGGTTGGGTCCACTACACTCCTGTAACCAGCAGGGTGCAGAAGGGACAGACTCAGTCCGGTGCAGACCCCAACACGGAAGGGACAGCCCCAGACCGGACTGGACCAACTGGAGAAGCAAGACTGTGGTGCAGATCTACCACCACCCCACCGCATCTCCATGGAGCACACCTTCAGCCTCGCGGTGAGCTGAGGAACTCTTCTTTCTTCCTCCTGGAGCTCAGACAGGAGGAGAGAAAGAGGAGCGGAGCGGAGAGGAGATGAGAGGAGATGAGAGGAGAGGATCCTGGAAAACCCTCTTGGCCACGTGCAGAGAGTGGAGAGGGAGGCCCTGCTGTCCATGCAGTTGGTCTCCATCTTGGGTACCACATGTGGCCAGGTCCATGGGGCCACCGCCATTTTAGAGAGCCCTGATCAGCAGGAAGAGAGACTGTTTGTCATTTCTGCCACTGAGAAAGACTGGGGGTGCTTGGTATTGGGAAGAATTTGACTGTGCTTAGCTGAAGAAAGCAGAAGGACTCAAGAATCCTTAAACCTTGGGTATGAAAGACAGAGTCTGGGTTCTTTGTTTGAAAGCATGTCTCCTGCACCAACAGATGGAGTTCAGGCGCTGAGGAATTAGGCCTTCCTGAGAGTGTTGAGCTGGAGAAGCTACGCTGAAGAATTGAAGAATTCACTAGGAGTCTGCAAACAGCCTGGGTGCCGCTGTACCGCAGACAAGGGTGATGAATGAATAATAGAGAGGGTGGTGGTATTTGTCTCTACATGATTGACATGCTCTTTTTCCCCAGATCTCTGATGTGAAAAAAGACCCAAGGACCGATACAATAGTGATCTCCCATTGTATTTTTCTCAGAATATGTGACGGCATTTGTGACACAGTTTCTAGCTTGTGTGCACTAACTTGCTTGACATTTTCTTCTTTTCTGTATACAGTTATAGAGTTAATAAATCATTTTCCAGTTTCCCTAAGCTATCTATTGTCTGGCAAATTTGTCCAAGATACCATCGAGACCTGACTGCTTTGTTTTCTTTTCCCTTGCCTTTAATTGTGGTCTTGAACCCACCACAAAATTGATGCCTAAAACCCGGGAACAAAGCAGTTTCTTAGTTTTAACCCGCTTTAGAAAATAACACCATGCATTCTTTCTCTTACTCTTTTCCTTAGCAAATTGTTACAGACATAATTCTAAGATACTGATATTTTGTTTGATCAGATAGGATAATTCTGTCACTTTATTAAATCTTTGTTGTTTGAAAACAGATGCAACAGGAGAGTATCTGTAGTTTAATGTACAGCATTTTTATGATAACTGATTACTTCTTGCACTTCAATGTTATTGAGCATATCTTTGCTCCCCTGATGTCTTCATTTCAAAACTATTTTTCCAGAGGTTCTTTACTGATATCTGAGTAAATACTGGACATGGTTTATGAGTTAGGTTCTTCTGGGGGGATTGTAGCATTAAAAGTAAAACTTTGTTTCCTAAAACTGTAAAATGGGGGCAATCGATAAAAATGGAGGAAATGAGTAGTGTAACTCACACAGCTGTAAGCCTACTCAGGGTAGAAACAGAGTATCAGGTCAAGAGAAGGACCTCAGGGTCTTTCAGTCTCTATTTTACGTTATTCTGTTCCACTGATGTGGATCTTGATAACAAGAATATCACACAGTGAGAGAACCTGCATTTGACCAGGTCTTTTGTCTTCCTAGTAGTAGGATGATTATTTTGAAGAAAACTGTAATTAAAAGCCTTTTATAAAAAAATATCACAGATATGGTAGGAAGGACACATACTGTGTACATCTCAAGTGATTTTTAAAAATTATGATCATTTTAACAGTGAGAAGACCCATGTGAATGTAGCTTTTATATATTTTACCTGCTGCTTATACTTTTCTAGTTCATTCAAAAAGAATAGCAGTCTGTTGCTAAAGCAGTTCAAAAAGCCAAGTGAGCGGTAGTTAAATCAGAAACTGAAGAATGACTTTGAGTCACTTCCATAAAGGTCTGAAACTTCCTTTTAATATTTAGCCACAAATAGAAGGAGGGAACCTACATAACGGCTGCTGACACAAAGCAGATGAACCACAGGGATAAGTCTGCCATATAGGCTTTGATCACAAAACACCATATGAAGCACAGAAAAGTTTCTAAAACTTGATGATCTCAGACCTCTGGCAAACACATAGACAAACCGAAAAAAAAAAAAAGTAATTGCCTACAAGTGTTCTGAAAAGAGCCAGAAAAAAATGGGAAAGGAGAATCCAGGTCATAAGCGTCCACCCTGGCAGTCATTCCTAACCAATACAAGGGAAACCATGTCATGGGTCAAAAGCCACTACAGTTGAGCAAATCCTTTCTCAGCTATATAATACCTGTAGATTTTGAGAAGACATTTTCTTGATGGAAGTTCTGTTCCTAAAGTAAAGATCCATGTCAGAGAAGCTTGTGCAAGATTGTTTTCTGAGGGAGGGGCCCAACATTGGAGCAGCAGAAAAGTGTGAGTAGGAAGGAGTGGCAGAGATGAAAACTTGTGAATATACTGCAACCTCAATGGTTATGGAGGGGGAACACAGAAAAGTAATGCATGAAGCTGAGTTTGGGAAGAAAGAAAGGGGGAAGGGACTGACTTAATAAGACACCTTTAAATCAACCCATTAGTTTTCTCACTTAACCTTCAGATTTTTTCCCTCACCCCACTGCTGGGGGTGGGGAGTGAGAAAATGGTTGTATGGTACTTAATTGTCAGCCAAGGTTAAACCATTGTCACCAGCTGATCAAGGCCAAGATGAGATTAACTAATTAATGTAGTTAATGTGCTAATGAGGTAAAAAAAATAAGGAAAGAAAACAAGGAAGATTTAAAACCACTTATAAACTCACAAGCAAAAATAAGGACTGGCTTGATTTGAGGAAAACCAGCAAAACACACTACAAAAAACCCTAACAGTAAAACATATAGAGACTAATCACATGTTCCTACATAATGGATTGAGTTGTTACCTCCTTCCTCACATCAGGAAGAAACCTCTAGCATTGTGGAAATATGATGTCCACATATCAATCCAGCTTTAACTCCTTAGTGCCAGTGGTTTCCTTATGGAGAGGTTCCTTGCTCCATGAAAGCTTTGCCTTCAGCACATTTTCTTTCACAAGATACAGATGAGACTCTCTTCCTCCATTTCACCAAACTACGGACCTGCAGGTAAACTTCTCTCCTGATCTCTGAGGTTCCAAACACCCACTCTCTCCTTCATCACCATCCTATAGGGTACAAGATGGCTGCTAGTGGCATGTTCGGCTCTAGTGCCATATGCTTGATCTTTTAACAAAGAGCTTTACTAACTGGAAACAGAAAACTGGTAACATCTTTTTTTCCCCTCACCTAAATATGCATTTTTGCAGAGATGTCCATTGGCAAGAATTAAAGCTGCAGAGACCTTGGAATTTTGAGCTGCTTTTCAAAGGTTGCCATAGCAAATTTCAACCACTCAGACTAACACTGATCAAATTCAAAACTATGTTTTGACTACCTGTTAGAGTCAGTCCAGAGGAAGCTCACAAAAATCATCAGAAGACCGGAACAAATCTTCTATGAAGAAAGACTGGGAGAAGTAGTTCAGCCTGGAGAAGAGAAAACTCCAAGAAGATCTTATTGCAGGTTTTGAGTAATTAAGAGGGAGAAAGACGTTTTATAAAGGATTGTAGTGACAGAACATGGGGAAATAATTTTAAACAGAAAAGACAGTAGATTTATACTGGATATAAGAAAAAACCTCAGTTGATGGTGGTGAAACACTGGAATAGGTTTCCCAGAGGAGCAGCGAATGACCCTCCCTCAAAGTGTTGCATTGGGCTTTGAACAATCTAGTGGAAAGTGTTCCTGCTCATAGCAAGGCAGTTGGAACTAAACTATTTTTAAAGGTTTATTCCAACTCAAATTGTTTACGATTCTAAGATTGCAGCATTCCACTGACTAGTCTGAGGACAACATATTCTCTTTCACTTCATAGAGAACGAAAAAGAATCACAGAACAATACTACCACAGTAGAAGCTATGTGATAACAGTTTCAGATTTGCTTGTGTGACCAAGGGAGATGCAATGATATAGACTCATCTATTTCTTCAGCTGGATTACTCATGCTGAGTTTACACAAGCCTGAGTGCTATCAGTAGGTATTAATCACTCAGAAAGACTACAGTGAAGAGAAATAAATAGAAGAATTTAGGCCAAACTATAAATTAAGATAAAACACTCTAAATTAAACAACAGCTACTACCAGTATGTTACATCAATAACTTTTAATTGAATTCTCTACAGCTATTTCTGTTTTGATCTAAGCACAGCGATAAAGCTGTTGTGTTTTTTAATTGAATTGTGTTGGCATTATTCTAAACTCGAAGTTGCATTTGAAGACCTGTAATCTTTTCATATGCAGGGATCATTGTGAACTGCCACTTAGACAGAAGCACTAAATCATTGAGTCACATTGTTTCAAATGTAAGAAACTAGGGTGTTAATATTAGAATTGCAGGAGGGAATTCATTAGTGAATGCTTCATCTACGAAAACTGCAGGCCCTCTATCTAAAGAAACAATAAGCATTCTTAATAGTTCCCTGCTTTTTCTGATCAGTTTTAAACAACTTTGGATTGCAGTTGAATGGTCTGGGCTTTGGTAACTATTCACTATTGGAATAGGCTGACAGCACAAATCTGAATTAGAGTTCTATTCCCTATTGTTCTTTGGACCACAATATTACTAAAACAAGTCATGAGTAACACGATGTAAGCATCTCAGTGAAATGAACTGAAACTTGTATTAACATATTATATATCTTAATGCCTGTTATTATATAACAGGCAGGATAGAAAGGGTGGCGGAGTGGCTCTCTATGTTAGAGAGTGTTTTGAATGCATAGAAGTTAGTAAGTGCGATGGGTCAGTTGAATGTTTATGGGTTAACTTGAGGA